>WIPJ01001684.1:134288-184928 GCA_018155075.1 Cassiopea andromeda
CATAATGAAAACGTGACTCGTCTATCTCTGACCTCTGTCACCAATTGTTAATACCGGAGCCTAGAGTTCTTAGGCAGAGACAGACGAAAAGAGCACACTATTTGTAGTTCGCTAGCTCTCAACTCAATTCCAAAATCCATACATGAAGTACTAATTCAGCAGCAACAACACAATTAGACAATAACCATTTAACAATTATAACACTTGTAACTTCTTTAAACTTTAGTCTAACTCTAAAGTCCTTCTATGGTCTCGGGATAGTTAGGTTTAAGTGCTATCAACAAGAGTGGCGTAGTAAAAAAGCTTCCTTCAAAAACTAGGCTACTCTGACATCGTAATGCGAGCAATTATGTTAGTTTTAGTCAGCATGTCACTGCAATAATGGCGTAACAATACATCAATTGTTATGACTGGTTACACGTTATTGTTTGATTTTTCAAAACAGCGGTTGCGGTTAACAGGCCCGTCGGAACCGGGGGGGCTGGGGGGCTTCAGCCCCCCAATAATTTGCTAGTGTTTGTTCCTTAAATTCTCGAAAAAATGCTTTAACGGGCAAGCTTTAAGCGGATAAAGACATTAGATCAACCAGTTATCCCAATAAATCATTTATTACTCGTTCATAGATGTATACACGCATTTTTTATAAGATACTTCGATCAGCACCTAGTACTAAAATTTTCTTAATTTGGCATAAAAAATTCGCCATTTTAGTACTAAAAGTTTCTTAACTGGTTTCTTATTTTCGGAAGCTAATTTGCCTCATTGTTTGGATATTGAGCATTTCTGAATGGAGATAAATACTAACATTACAAAAAGCCCAAGCAGATAAAAATCACAATTTCCAAGTACTATTTATAGTAAAAACATGTCTATACCATTAATATCGTTAAGCCTTATATAGTCATCGGAGTTTTTGTAGAGATTTTAGTTTCTTCATTTTTCTTTAGCATAGTACTAAAATTTCTTAATTTTTCTACCAGTCTAGTACTCGTTTATTATAAACCAGTTCTTATAAAAAATGCGTGTATTTTGAGTCAATAAAAACTTGTAGGGAACGTTCAAAAATTACGTCACCAAAATTTTAAGAACCTACCTACCATACATATTGATCGTAATCAGTCGTAACCAAAAAGCTTACACCTACCTACCACATCGTGGTTACGTAATTATTTAATGTTCCCGTACGTATATGAATCGAAGTGTCTCAGCGTGAATTGTACGAAGACAACAGAAAAGGTTTGCTGTGAATGATTTAAAGTATATAGCTAATCTTTTTAAGCCCCTTTGAAGTTTAAGAAAGGTAATGTTAGTGGATGACATGACAGATATATGGATTTCAGCCAATCATAAAATTCAATTTTCAAGCTTTAAAAATTTTGTAAATAGTGTTCGTTGTCAATTAAACATCTAAATAACGTCATTTCAACATCATTTGAATTGTGTAATTTGTACAGAAAGGGTGTTTCCAGTGATAAAAAGGGCGTGGTCTTGAAAAATTTTCCCGGGGGAAAGCCCTCGGACCCCCATTTTAGCTCACTTCGCTCGCAGCCCCCCCAATATCAATTTCGTTCCGACGGGCCTGGTTAATCCTCAAAAACACGTTTCTTGGAAGCGGATAGCTTGTTAACTTGACGTTAAAAGTGTCGAAATAATTTCTTATGACCATGCAACAACTTCGTACTAGGGTTACCCGACCCCATTTGGGGTCGCGACCCATAGTTTGAGAAGCCCTGGAATATATCATCTAACCAGGAGTGTCAAAGTCAATTAGGTTGGGGGGAGGGTACAATAGGCATACCATGATCTCACGTGGGCCAGGTAGTTTGACATGGTCTGGGAGGGTGAAATGGCTACGTACTAATACATGTAACCCATCGAATGTTTATTGTCTGGCACGTTGGAAAATGGCAAAAGATGGGGGAACTAGCCTTCTCAGTGCCATCTAGTACTGGCGAAAAAACATCGCTAGGTTTCAATGTTATCGAAATTCCTCCGAGAACCACATTGACGGCCTCGAAGAATTTGAAGGCCTTGAAAGATTTTTCTTCTATTGAAGAACCACAAAAAAGAGAAATCCTTCGCATAGATTTTCCTGAAGGTCATACTACCCTCTTTTAAGAAATAGTTGTTGTCTCGCTTTCTGTTAGCATATTGTCCAAGCATATTGATGACATTTCTACCGAAATTAAAAGCCATGTTTTGGAAAAGATTTGAACTAGTTGGAGATTAATGTTGCAGCTTGACAAGTTTATGGATGTAAGTGGATATTCTCAGCTCTTTGCCAACACCTGCTACATTAGGCGAATTTCACAGTTTTTGAGACCTTCCCCCGTATCTTAACTTTGAGCTGCACAGACCTCCCCTCTTAGAGACCTCATATAACGTGTGAATAACCATAATTTCATACATATTGAAAATTCGATTTATCTGTGAACAAAATGTTATATAAGTTCAGTTGGTCGTCCTCCAACAGTTTAGCTTCCATTATTTATTATTTCAATTGCACATGGAGCCTTTCATTTTCCATTAAAGTGCATGCGTCAAACAATGGCATTCACAAATTTTGGTGTCTTAAGAACGTTTAATACTGGAATAGTGAAAAATTTGAGAAAGTTTCAGTACAGGGATCGAGTAAACTGTCTTATAGAACTATACATGCATTCAGGGGCTGATGCAGCGCAAATTGCGACTGCCGCAAAGGGGTGTAGTCATCTATGAAGATAATAATAGAATAAGCATCCACCGGTTATTTTTTCGAAAAATTTTCAAACTCCCGCTCTTACTAGGGTCCCCCGCTTATTAAATTTTCAATTTTTCTTGGAGAAACCTGTAAAAGTTTTTATTTTTGTTGAGTTACTCAAATTATGAATGAGATATATGTGGTAGGATTCCGAAAGGTATTTGCTTCCAACGATATTAATCGGTGCATTTTGTATTTGTGCTGGTTGCTGCACAGTTATTCCAAATTTCCGACCCCCTCCCTGCTTATTTCATCTCGAAGAATTCTCCAGCCCCCTGCTTAATAGGAAGCCCCACTTATCTGAGATCTAAGAGTTGGAGTCCAGTTTCTGGATCATAGAAATAACATCTCTGTTCGAGTAGGAAAAGATCAGGGTTATTGTCGCTTCGTCGGCCTAAACGAAGCAGCATCTCATCGAAAATTACTAAATACAAGAGAAGGTTTCTTTTTCTGTGATTAAGTTTTTTATAATGTTTATAGAGCAGGTCAAAACCAGTTCCTTAAAGTTTCTCACAACTTCTCTCACAGAACACGCGTTTTTCCTGACTTTCTATCCAAATTAAAATATACTGCAAACCCATAAAGCTCGCCGCTTCCATTGTTAACAAGTTGGATTGCCGCACAATCTTCTCGTTCTGCCACACAATATATTTACAAATTTAAGTTGTGCCGCACAATAGATCATGGAAGAAAACATGACAGGCTCAACAATAACATTCGTATGCCTCACAATGGATAGGTTATGTCGCACAATCAGATAGATTGTCTCTGAGCATCCCATACATGGAGATGCCAGGCAATCTAAACTAATCAAAACATTAGGTCATTGCGCTATACCTCCACAAAAGAGAGGTCAATAGAAGTATGGCATACAAAAAATGCAGATTTAGAATTTCTGACTGCCTTACGTAATGCGTGTACGACGTAGTCGATCCGCTACTGCATGCATGAAAACAAACAACCATTTCATGCACAACTGGCATGAAGTTCGAGAAATTTTACGCATTCTCTTCGGCTATATATAGAAATTGAATCACTTTACAACTTCCTTCATTGAGCTTTAGTACGTCAAATTATAGATTAGCTGATGGAACTACAGTCAACACGTCTTTTATACAAATACAACTGGTCATCCTATGCAGACAATGACAGATATGATAGCTCATAATAGTGAGTATTGTGCTACATTATATGGAAATGATGATGATCAGCTTGATTATGATGAGCATTTACCTGTAGTGAAATCATATGATGAGAATTATCATAGTATGGATGGCGTCTTTTATAGATCAATAGAACACAGCAAGTCCTCGAACAGTTTGTCTCACTTTAGAACAAAACAATTTAATGTTTAGCCTCTGTCTCCAGAAAATCATGGGGTACAAGGCCTTAAGGGAACCAAGGAGTCACAATACCAGCCAGAACAGAGTTAGGAGGATTATATACGTTTGAAAAACGTGGTATTTTGCTACAGCAGTTGAGAAATGGCCAGATAAAATGTTGAATATCAGAGAAATCTGCCGGTATACAAATTCGGCCCCAAAAACCTAAGAATAGGTAAAGTCCCTCGTACTAATCGATAAGGAGTTTTGTCTACCTGATCGTGAACAAAAATTTTGAATAATTTTCTTATTAAAAACGGGAATGGATGCCTTCTTTTGGCATCATATAGTTGTGAAAGATGTTAGCATTGCATTAACATTTATATGAAGCTGTGAAATTCATATTTATCTTTTCATATTGAAATCTGTCAAGCACAAAAGACCCAGTTAGATTAAGAAGCAAGAAAGCACTTCATACTCTAGATCGCAATTCAACACATAACCTCACTCATGGTCATCACATTCAACAGCTAAATCGTTTTCTCGTAATTGCTTCCAGACGACCCCACCTTGAGCACGAACTATTGGTTAAAACCTTTGGCATCTGAGACGTGGTGATTTCTAAAAAATTTTGGCATGACGGACTCTTGATGCAATATCATATAATGGGTGTGGCCTTCTTCAAACCGCATCCATGTTTCTAAATATACAGAGCTGATAATCCAGCTTAGTCATGACATAATGAAACCAACATTTAAAAAGATAGTGATAGTTATGCAGTAGTGCAAAATTTATCCTGGCAATACAATACAAAGCACGTTAAATGAACAATAATTTTTGCCGTGGAGGAATCCGTCCCTTAAGTGTTGTAGCAATTGCCACGGCATTGCAGGGTTATAAGAAACTACCAAATCTTTACATAGAACCGAATATGATAGTTCCAGTGATGTGGCTTTGAAGAATTAAATCCTGGTAGCAGATGGGATTGAACTGCCTAATTTTGACGAAAAGGAGTGGGTAAATGCTAATATAACTTATAAGTCCAGTTATATTTCTACATTTTCCTATAATCTCTTACCTAAATCTACCAATTTTTTTCTGTTTACTTTTGTTTATCCTTAAGTCACTACATAATAAACTTTTAAATTGATTGAAAACCAATAAAAAAGTGGTTGACTAAAGAATGTCTATAGATTCTTGATCAGAGATGAAAATGTTAAAATTTACCTCCTTTTCATTACACATTATATCGCAATACACGACTAACAATAGGTTTCACGAGGGCACATGCTGTCCCCGTGCTTCCGGTGACCCTCCTAGCAAACAAGATGGCGATGTTTCGGTGACAGTAAAACGTTAATCAACAAATTTAGTGTTTTTAGCTAAGTGTTATGTGCAGCATACTCTCGGTATAACGTATCAGAACCAATGAGTAGAGCTACGTGTATTTTTATAAGAAAATCATCATTTTTTCCTGAAACTCAATTCAAATTTCCCGAAATTGAGCCGTAGATTTTCTTAAAATGTTATTAACTTTTGCTGAAATAAGCTGGTTTTAAAGGGCTACACGTTGGTAATTACTTGTGTACTCGAAAATGAATTTCACCTTTAAGATTTTGAAGGTAATAATGAGGGACCATCGATTTATGGCCCAAAAAAGCACTAAATTTTTTTAATTGAGCATCATAATTTTATTAAAAATTTTCTTAAAATTTTGGCAATGTGAGCCTCATATTCATAAGATCGTTTTTCTTATGAAAAACGTGTATCCAGCATATTTCAATTCAATCCATTATTTACACTGTTAGTCTAATTGGGAATACTATACTATACTATACTATACTATGCTATACTATACTATACTATACTATACTATACTATACTATACTATACTATACTATACTATACTATACTATACTATACTATACTATACTTTACCAACGTTGATATGGCTACTGAATCAGTACGTAGCACATCGCAGGTGTATTTCTACCTCCATTATCAGGCGAGTATGCACTAGAGGCATAATTTCCACATGACATTCCAAAACGGTTGGGGCCAATCCCAATGAAAGAGTCACATGATCCACAGTCGTTTTCCTGATTAGCAATATATCCAATTCGTGTCACTATTGAATTCGAAGAATCTTTCACATTGAATCCCTGACGTTTGCAATTCAGTTGCAATGATGATGATGCAATCAGACTTTTCCATAACGACCGATCTAGACTTGTGTATGATGCTTGCCCCGTAATGAAAATAGATAAAAGGGATGCCTTGTTAATACCAGGGATTCGCAGCCATCGGACATCAGATGATACTTTCATGCCAATGCATACGTCACTAAAAGATATTGTACTGAAAGCAGGAAACTTTGCTTCTTCGCTATAAAATGATTTTATACCATTTTCAATATTGTATTTCTCATCGTTGGTCCAATAAGCAGACGTTGCCATGAATGTACCCTACAAGGCAATGACTTAAACAGTTTTATGGGTTTTCAAACGACATGAACGTTTTCATTGCATTGGCCAGCTGATGTAATGAACAAAGTATGATTCAATGATCACCGAGATAATCATTAATTGATAAATGACTACTCACAGGTCCCAATTAAGAGGTAGATCTTGATATGCAAGTGGGGTTTGGAAAGGTTGTTGAGATGAAGTATGCTGGTTGGGTCGGAATAAATGGTGGGTATGAAACTTGGGCTAACTGTGTACCAACCAGAATATAGAAAACATCCCGACAAACATCACATCAAACAGTTACTATTGAGAATATTGTCGTACATCACCCATACATTATTTAGGTAGTTGGAGCAAGGCACAATCTTTTTGCAGGTGTCTCCTATAAAACTCAAACATTCATTAAGCGGGAAATCTAATAAGAGTGAGGGGGGTTGGAAAACTATGTGAAACTATGAGGGGACGCGTATTCGGAATCTAATAGATCATTAAACGGTCTTTGATGTGTAAAAGCGACAGACAATTAGAAAGTAGCCAGTTTGACTTATGATCAACTATGATTCAATAGTCACTTAAACAGACACTAATTATTGAAATAACTTTATCATGAGGAGGAAATATTTTCTATCCTCCACATTGGCTCCTTGCTATGGAACCACGCTGTACTTTCAATATTACACTTCTTTTTTTTCATAAGAAAGATTTTTGGCCCAGTTCTGAATTTTCTTAATTTTTTCACGATTCCAGCATCAAATCTTTCTTAGCACTTTCTTATCAAAAATATTTTGAGTTCTAATGTCTTGCACATGCACATTGCAGGAAATTGAGAAGCTCTTTGTACTCGTTTTTCTTATAAGAAGCATTTCTATACGAAGAATGAAAGGCGGCTGAAATTAGGCAAAAATTTAGAAATATTTAAGAAACATGGACAGGCTGAGTTTCAAATAATAACTTTTAAAAACTGTTTGTACTAGTGCATCATTGATCAAACTAGCAATAAAATAGAATTAATATCCATAATATGCCACACAAAACCTGTAGTGAAATTATATAATAAAAATCATCATAACATGGATGGTGTCTTATATAAGTTTAAAGTCAAAGTACAATAAAAAGAGAGTAGGAGAATTGGATTGTTTTGGTACAGCAGTTGAAAATTGTACAGCTATAATGTTGAACAAAGAAATCTGACTGGTAAATAACTTTGGCCCGAGAAGCCCAAAAATATTTGTCTCTTGCACTAAACAAAAAGGGAAAAATTTGTCTAACTGATAGTGAACTAAACTCTTGAGTAATTTATTTGCTAAAAACGGGAGCAGATACATTCTTTGGCATGGTGTATTTGTGAAAGGTTTTCGTATTGTATTTAAATTATAAAGCAGTTAAATGCATATTCAATGTTTTCGTATTAAAATCTTTCAATCACAACAGACTCAGCTAGATTAAGAAGCAAGAAAGGTTTTCATACTCTAGATGGTAATTCAACGCATAACCTCACTCCTGATCATTGCACTCAACAGTTCAATCTTCAATTTGCAATGGTACCCATATAATCCCACCTTGGGCGCAAACTGTTGGTGAAAACCTTTAGCTAGAAGATGTTAACAAGTGGGCCTCTAAATGCAATATCATATAATGCGTGTGGCTTTCTTTCAACCCAGGGGTGATTTCTAGGGGGGCTCAGGGGGGCGGAGCCCCCCTTGTTAAAATTTCTGCTCATTTTGGGGGGGCTCAGCCCCCCAAAAACACTTGCATTGGCTTGACTTTTCAGAGTTCATTGGCCTTGCTTCCAAAGTGCAATGATCAATTGTGCACTGCTATATGGTTATTGAGGCATTTCTTATTGTTGATTATACTATATCAGTATTAAACTAAATTCTCATGTTTCCATCTCTGAAAATATGGGCGTGGTTGCAGCTTGGCCACACCCAAATTATGGGCGTGGTTGTTCCTAGAGCCCCCCTTGTTAAAAGTTTTAGAAATCACCACTGTTTCAACCATGTCCATGTTTTTAAATATACAGATATGATACTCCAACTTAGTCATAATATTATAACACCAACAAGTAGAAAAATATCAATAGCCATGTAACAGTGCAAAGTTTATTTCAAGAAAGCATTACAGAGCAAGTTAAATGCAAGGTCAATACAGAATTTGTGACGAAGTCCCCTTGAGAAAATGAACACTGATTTTACCATTGGGGACTCCGTCCCCTAAGCCTCGTAGCAATCGCCCCTAGATTTGATGTTTAAAAGAACCTTCCAGGGCTTTCTTTAGAACTGAATTTGAATTGAATTCCAGCGATGAGGTGTTGAAGAATTGAATCCGAGTTGCAGATGGGATGGAAATGCTTGATTTTGACGAAAAGGGGTGGGTAACTTACTTATAAGTCAGTTTATGTTTGCTTTTCTCCTATCATTTCATACTTAAATATACCAGTTTTACTGCTATTTACTTACTTACATCTTTACTATGTCATTACATGATAGACTTTTGAATTAATTAAGAATCAAAACAAGTGGTTTTGCTAAATGTAAATATTTTCCTCCTTTTCATTACACTTTCTATCGCAATATATGGCTAACAATAGGTTTCACGAGGGCACCTGCTGTCCCCGTGCTTCTGGTGGCCCTCCTAGCAAACTAGGTCTCCGTTCACACTATACCGGATAGCTACCGATACCGAGTTTTCTACTGGATATGGGGCACCATTTACATCATGCCAAAGCTATCCGGTACGAGGCGCTCTTCAAATGAGAGGGAAAGTCACTCCGCACTGTAGTTTATACAAAAGTCACAACACATTGTTGTGACGATATCCGGTATGGTACAAACGATCGCCCTATCCGACAGAGATCATTACATGACAAAACGCGACGATAGCAACTGGTATAGTGTAAATGAGACCTAGATAGTGATACCTGTGTGACACTGAAACGTTAGTCAGCAAAATTAGAGTTTCTTGCTAACAATTTTGTGCAGCATACACTTTCTATTGCAATAAACGACTAAAAACTGAGTTTATTAGGGCACATGCTGCCCCCATGCTTTCCCGCCCCTGCTAGCAAGCTTGATAGTGATACTAAAGCCTAGCGCACACAGCAGATTTATATCGTTGCGATATGCGATGGTAGGATTTTCCAGTTACTATACGCAGCAGATTTTTATCGATGATAGAAGCACTTTCTGAAGCGCTCCTCCGTGAAATATTCTTACGCTGCGTGGGAGTGATATTTCTGGTCAATTCCCTGCTCTTCTATTGGCTTAGAATATCACGTGCTGCACGATTTTTATCGCGAAACACCGCACACAGCAGATGCTTTTTAGTCTCCTGCGACCAGAAACAAATACCAAACATGCTTTATCACAAAATTCTATCGCTTGCGGCACAACTCATTAGTTTTAAGGCACCACACACAGCAGAGTTTTTAGATTAAAGACCAAAATCGCATGTCGCAACGATAAAAATCTGCTGTGTGCGCTAAACTAAAGGTGACACTGAAACGTTATTCCACAAATCATTGTTTCTTGCTAAGTGTTATACGCAGCATTATCTTTTCAGAGTGTTGTCAGAACTAATGAGTAGAGCTACTCAGTTTATTTCAAATCAATGCATTCTACATACTATTATTCTAGCTGGTACGCTTTTTTGCATACATCTAGCAAATATTGATATGGCTACTGAATCAGTACGTAGCACATCGCAGGTGTATTTCTACCTCCATTATCAGGCGCGTATGCACTAGAGGCATAATTTCCACATGACATTCCAAAACGGCTTGGGCCAATCCCAATGAAAGAGTTACATGATGTACAGTGATTTTGCTCGTTAGCAATATATCCAATTCGTGTCAATATTGAATTCGAAGAATCTTTCACATTGAATCCCTGACGTTTGCAGTTCAGTTGCAGTGATGAAGATGCAATCAGACTCTTCCATAACGACCGACCTAGACTTGTGTATGATGCTTGCCCCGTAATGAAAATAGATAAAAGGGATGTCTTGTTAATACCAGGGATTCGCAGCCATCGGACATCAGATGCTACATTCATGCCAATGCATACGTCACTAAATGATATTTTACTGAAAGCAGGAAACTTTGCTTCTTCGCTATAAAATGATTTTATACCATTTTCAACATTGTATTTCTCATCGTTGGTCCAATAAGCAGACGTTGCCATGAATGTACCCTACAAGGCAATTATACATTTTTATGGGGCTCTATAAGACATGAACGTTTTCACTGCATTGGCCAGCTGATGCAGTGAACAAAGTATGATTCAATGCCACCGAGGTTATCATTAAGTGATGAATGACCACTTATGGGTTCTTATTGAGAGCAAGAGTATGATCTGCAAGGAATTGGAAGTTTCTTTAGGATGAAATATGCTGGTTGGGTCGGAATAAATTGTGGCTATGAAGCTTGGGCTGACTGTGCACCAACCAGAAATTAGAAAAACATCCTGACAAACATCACTTCAAACAGATACTATTCTGAATCGTTTTGTACATTACCCATACATTATTTAGGTAATTGGAGAAAGACACAGCTTTTCTGCAGGTTCCTCCTATAAAATTCGAACATTCAATAAGCGGGGAATCTAATAAGAGTGGGAGGGTTCGGAAAACTCTGTGAAAACTATAAGGGGGACGCATATTCGGAATCTAAGATCAGATCATTAAACGGTCTTTGATGTGTAAAAGCGACAGACAATTAGAAAGTAGCCAGTTTGACTTATAATCAACCAGGATTCAATAGTCACTCAAGCAGGCATTAATTGATGTAATAAGTTTATCATAAGATGGTCTTTAACCTGTAAAAGGCAACCGTGTATACAGTCATGCAGAATTGCGTAAAGTGATAGCTAGGCAGTATCATGAATTGAGTTTTAATGGAAATTGCGTGTTAAATTTTGATATCCTTTCATATCTGCATTTGAAAGCTACAATTTTGGCCAAAGTGGAACAGAGCACTTTTCAAATCTCTACATATTCTCTACTCCACATTCTTCTCCCTACTATACGATGTTAAGTTATTAAAAATCTTGTTTGTTTGTGAGGTACTTCCTACTATTGAAATGTAAACAAGTTTTCCTTGTATACAATTTTACATCCTTTTGGATAGAGGAGGAAAGAGAGGTGGGAAATCTTACCTTATACTAGACTGAGTAAAACTGAATAATAACTAGGCCCGTAGGCATACTTGTGGCATGGAATGGCAAATTGCATCCCGGAGTAACATGATGTCACCTTCTTTCCACCACTGGGGATGTTTCTACAATCTTTTATTATTGCTTTATCATTCTAGTTAAGGAGAAATCTCCTGAAATTTTGGTTAAGCTCAAACTTGGTCTTTGTGACGTACCATAAAGCATGATCTTTTCCTACACAGACATTATCTATTTGATTGTGATAAAATAAAGCATGAAGTAAGCTTTCAGGTATTGTTTCACATGATTTTGCATGTAAAACACGAGCCAAGCATGTGTTTCATGGACACTTTCGTGACCACTGAAACACAGGCTTGGCTACAGGGTTGATAACAACTGCCACATTGATCATCATTTTGTCTCACCCTTGTTCCATTAACTTTCAATGCCAAGGTCCACCCTCCTTTTCCACATGAACCTGTAGATTTCTCCATTAAGCAATGATGTCTTCCTGACTCTAGGTTGTAAACACCAGAAGTTGAAGATGAGTTATCGTTGTATATCTCTTTGCAGCTCTTGTAAACTATGATAGAACTGATAAAGCTCTAAAACTGTACACGAGCAGCTTGCTCAACAGCCAATAAAAGTATTCTTAAACATCTTGTAACATGCGGAAAAGGTAGGTAAACAGCTAGGGCTGATATTCATCTAGATTTAATCATCAGCATCAGTTTCTAATTCAAATTTTCTACACAGGCTGACATTCCAAGTTTAGCACATCCTGCAATGGGCTGCAACTCTGCCTCATTCATGTAATAAAGACTTACAGCAAGCCTAATTGAGACTCAGTTCATAGTGAGATCAGCACAGGTTGAAATTTTCCATTTGAAGAGCTTCGTTACAGTCACGCATAGTACAATTGAAGAGTCCCCAATTTTTACTCCGTGTTTTGTCCATCTATAAAAAGACTGTGTTTGGCCTTCTGCATAACTTCATTTTCTCAGCTGAACGATATTTGTGTTTTCAATTTAATAAATATAAAGCATGCGAAGTAATTGTGGAACATCTTTCACAATTACAAGCAGAACTATAGATGTTGCTCTGATAAATTCTCGCTCCATAAGCTTTGAAAAACAACACCCTTATTACCTTATTAAAGTGAAACATATATAAAGCTCTTGTGGGTTCCTTACCAGTAGTGGTCTATGAAGGTATGAGAACCTACCTTTTGGAGCTCGTTGGTGCTGGAAACAAAACAAAGTCAGCATAAGAAGTTATCAAATTGGCTTGAGAGAAATGATATCATGTGTCAATAATACATGCAATTGATTGGTTAACACTTTATGATTATCAATGATCATTTATTGATGAACATTGATTATGGTTTTATACTTACATTTATATAGCTATCGCAATTGAAGAAATTTGATCTACTATAGGAAAGTTAAATGATTTCTTCTTGGCAATTTTATCCTTGTTTGAACTTCTTTGCAAATTATCGAATAAACCAATATACAATGCTAAAATAATGAGAAATTTAATATTCATCTTTGTGACGGCAAAGCAGATACTTTGACACTACGAGGATTAACCGTTCCACTTTCAAAATCTGCTCCAAACTGCAACTGCATTGCAAAATCAGAAAAACAACACCAGCAATATTTCAATTTAGGTATCTACCTGTAAAACGTATGCAAATTTTTGTACTTGTGAAGTAACCCGACCCAATATAGAGTGGAGTGTCAATGAATGACTCCTGTGAATGACTGCCAACTTGTAGCATCGCATAAATCTCACACATCTATAATTAAGCTTTAGAGCTTTTGCATTTATTCTGAAAACTTTACATTTTTAAAAAGTTTAAATATAAATATATGCTTAAGTTTCCTTATCTAAACGTAACTTTTAAATATAAACTTCTACATTTGAGTTTTATATTCTAACATCTATGGTACATTGTGTAATTTAATGCTCGTGCATTTACATTTGACCTCTCTGGAACCGCCAGCGGTCCGTATTTTAAATGAGGTTTGTAGCGACTACTTCAAGTGTTCCAGTTCGACGCTTGGTAAAAGCATAATCGTGAGGCAGATTAGCAACTGCAGTGTCCCCCTAAATAGAAATGGTAGCAAGAGACAGGAATATGTAGAGACATGCAATCCACAATGGCAACCCAACACAGCTTGCCCCCACTCTAGAACAAAAAATTGTAATAAGCCACGCCCACTAAGTCCCCACTCAAGCATGTGGGTAATTGAGAATTTATTAGTGGTTTATAGAGTTAGGAAAGAAAAGGCAGCCATTAATCAACCTAAGCTTGTATATCCTTTAGAACATACACTCTTGCTTGCAGCTGCAGTATCAAAAGGTTGCTTATTGGTATGAGAATTTCAAATGAAAAATGACAATCTACTAGAAACTTTTAAACCCCTATTCGAATAAGCCCCCCTTCAATTAAACACACTTGTAATAGTCCAAGAAGGAAATAAACTCCTAGAGGGCCTATTCGAGCATCTACTATATCTTGCAACTTTGAAATGACTTTTGGAAATATCTTATTAGAAGATACAATTAATTCAAAGGGAAAGATACTGTTGCTGACTTCAGTATCTAAACCATGTATGAGCAACTTTTTTCTCATGTGGACGAAATTTTGCTTTTATCAAAGGCTACGGGCCATGAACAGAGAACAAATATAAAGCAGTATGTACATGCGCATGCGTTCTTACAAGGCATAAGTATGCCAAGTCTTTTCGAAAGCATTGACATCATTACTTTGCAGCACAGGGCTCTCAGGTGATGTATAGTTTTGCCTACATTGTGGGAATTGCGGCCTAGTATTCCACCAAAGACCGACAGGCATTTGTTAAATATTTTATCACAATATTCTTGGGGTAGCCCTTATAAAACACTTCACTAGGTTGCGATAAATCCCTTATTACAAAACCCATATTTCAAAAATTTATGAAAAACTCATCAGTTCACAAGAGAGGGCATAAAAAATTCTTCGCGGACGGGATCAACATTCTTCGCGGGGCTAGATTTGGCACGCGGGCCGTGGATCCGCCATGCAGAATCTAAACATTATCTTCAAGATACTAGGATAAAATACTGCTCATCTTTGGTTAGAATACAGACTCTAATACACTCAAAGAACATTCTCTTTGCTAGGTAAATGCAGACAATATACTACAAAAACAACAGCCTTCAAAACGAGAAATTAATTTTGTTTGAGGGCTGTTGTTGAATTAACGTTTTTCTATATAAGAAAAATGCATTTTTGTTTGAGCCTCAATTTCCTCAAAATTTCCAAAAATGTAGGCCAGATTTTTGATATCTTCTCCATCTTCATCTGGAATCTTGCACATTCGAATTTTACATTTTCTCTTTAACATTTAGAATGCAAGAATAGGGAAATATGGACTTTTGGCAAGCAAAAACGGCTTAGTTTTTGAGAACTAGCTTTATGTGTGCTATAGGATTTTAGTGTTATTTGATGAATCAAGCCATACCCGGAGCAAATATAAAAGAATCGATGCTGATGTGAAATCTCTATAGAGAAGATTGTGCTGTAGAGAAGTGTTTAAATTGTAAGTTTGGAAGTCATTATAAGAAGTAAATGCATTTTTTATTCATTATATCACGAGTTATTAGAATACTAAAAATGTACTTTCATGGATCTTGTGGACCCCCATATTTTCAAGCAATGAAAACAGTGATCCACCTGATGTGTCCCTATGCTCAAAGTATACATGTAATACTCTTTACAACATTCAATCTTTTGCAACGTTCAATCAAAATTTCCTTCAAATCACAACTGAAAATTCATTTTTGAAGCAGGGTTGATAAGTAAGCCTAGCTCATTCCCATTGCACAATGTATATCATTCTAAACGTTATGGATGATCAATACTACCCATTAATATCTTAAGAGGGGAGGGGGGCTCTCTCCTCGATTAGTTTATCTATTGAGGGAGCTCTTCCTTTAAATAATTCCCTTCGTTCCATTTGTTTATTTAGTGAATTTGCTTTTGTACTTGTTTCCGTATTTGATTAACTTGTATCTGTAATTCTATTTTAACCGGAGTGATGGCCCAGTGGTAGAACGTCTGCCTCACAATCGGTAGCAAGGGCGGATCTACGGGGGGGCCGGGGGGCCATGGCCCCCCAAACCGTATGATTTCACACCGAGAGAATTTGAATTAAAAAGACAACCAATACATAAATTAAACATGTAAATGAATAAGATAAAAGTTTTTGCATAACGAGAAACTAGTTGCATATCAAACTAACAAACCAAATTCTCACTCACATTACATTACATGTAAGGTAACACTATCTGCGAATATAAACACCTGAGAGCCCGAAAAACATGTATTTCATCTGGCAATCAGAGTGATTCAATTTTGCTGAGGGAATTTTACATTCGAAATTTACCTTGAATGTTATCGGAGATTTTGCCCTTGAAACGAAAAGCAACATGCGAGCTCGTTTTAGTATGAGAGACAGGGACGCACATTAGGGGGGTGTGAGGGGGTGTCACACCCCCATTATTTTCTCAGTCGGTCCAAAATCGACGACATTAATATAAAGAAACCTCATTTGCTACTTTAATTTTCTGGATTCAGTCGGTCCCAATTGAAAATTATAATGGAAGTCGGTCCAGCTAAAGTACGCACCCCCTCACCCGAAGAGTTGGATGTGCGCCCCTGATGAGAGGTGGTTTTTAGGTGTTTGCATTGCCTAAAAGGTGTCTCGCATCTCATATGGATTGCGTTAAACATAAATAATGACTGCAATCATGAATGAATGATGTCTGCAAACGTCCATGGCTGAGAAATTTATAGCTATAACAGGTGACAGTTCAAATATTGTTCATGATGTTTCTGCGTTTGTGATACCCAAAAAGCGACACTATTTCCAACAAATGCAAAACTTATCCCTATAACTACTCAGTTGGGCCTGCTATGCTGCGATGAATCTTTGGTGACTGCCCGTTTTGGAAACTTACCGTTCAAACCATAGGCGCCGAATACGTGGGGACGCAAATCCATTTCATTTAAAGGGGGGTGTACGTTCAAATTGTTTCAAAAACAGAAAAAATAGCTGTGAAATTGCATTGTTTTTGAGAAAACCTCGAAACGGCCAGATTTTGTAAAAAGATTTTGAAGCTATAACGCATTTGCACCCCTGCCTTTTTGGTTCTATTTGGAAGAGTTCAGCTTCCCCCCTGGCAGCTTCTTGATGCCAAAAATTATTTCAGGGAATGCAAAATAATGCAGGTACATTTTCTCAATTTTCTCATTTTCAAATTTTGTCACGTTTTGCCACCCTGGCTAAACTTCACGCAACTTCACTAACCAAAGTTGAAATTGTTTAGTGAAATGTTTAGTCGTTTTGCCAGGGCTTTAGAGGTCGGTTTCTTATGCCGGTTTCTTGAACACACGAATAATAATGTCATACACGAGCTCTGATGCGTCATAGTTCCTCTACCTCGTCATGCGCGAAAGATGCTGACCACCAACAGGTGGCACAGTTGTCACTTGCATTATAAAACATCCCCTGTCAATATAATTATTTTGTTACTTCACTTGGATGTTTGTCTCATTAATGAAGTTTTTTAATTTTCTAGTGTTCTTAGAGTGGGTAAACCTTCTTATGAAATTTTTTGGTAGAAAAGGGGCGTTGCCCACGTTCTGTGAGACTTTGAAGGGCGTGTCTACGAAAATTTTCCAGGCCCCCTTTTCCTTCGTAAATGGCCCTCCCCAAAATCAAACCCTGAGTCCGCCCCTGATCGGTAGGTCGTGGATTCGAGCCCCGGCCGAGTCATACCAAAGACTTTAAAAATGGTACTCTCTGCTTTCTCGTCTGGCGCTCGAGATATGAGAATGGAGAGGGAAAGTTAATCTCGCGGAGCTACCAATGGACCAGCCCCCCCGTTGTAGCTTCCAATGCATTTGCAGACGCGTGGCCTCGGGCTATAGAAACGGAGATAGGCGTCGCCCTATGCGACATTGGGCGTGGGAAAGGACTTTGAATTTTTTTTATTTGTATTTTGCTGGATATCGGTATGTAGTGGCATTATAATTATATGAAATAGACTGAACTGACCTGAATATTTAATTCACAGGAGTTACTAACCAGAAATCCAACGAATTTCGATGAAGTAGGATATATGAAAACCAACTTACGATCTATGAAAACCAGCCTTAACACCTTTTGACCTTGTTAGTTAGAACCAATTTAAGCATTTAAGTACCTCTTTTAAAGACTATCACTTGCCACCTACTAGCAGAATATTTACAAAGCTACACAATTTTCGACAACATTATTGGTGTGCATACCTGGAATCTCATCGCTTTCCACTTCTTCTTTCCCAGCTTGGTTGAACAGCCATTTGAGTGAGAGAATACTTCACAATTGTTTTTAATTTCCTTTTCACTGTTGTAATTCAGCAACTCACAATTTTCGTATTGCAAACAGCGATGTGTGCACTGAATTTCACTCTTCACAGTATGAACCTTTCTACTGGCTGATGGGCAATCAAATTTCTTGTCAACCAATACTTCAGAAACAAACCCTTTCTTCTCCGAAGCGATAATTCTGATAATCAAGAGCAGAGCAAACACTTTCATGACCGCGTCGTCCATTCTGTTTGGTTAGCAAGCCAATTGAGCTCCTTGGTTTCACAAGATCAATAACTTATGATGTTCATGTACCCAGCATACAACAGCTGGTATGATAAAGCAGGAAATTAGCTAACAAAACTATTGTATATTATTAAAAACATTAAATAAACATGTGAAAAGAAATGAAGGGTGTCTTGTACCTATTGAAACGGTAAAACAATGCAGTAGACTTCAGCCACCAGAAACATTCTGAATACGATTAATATGACTATTCAATAATGTATGTCTGTACCTTCTTCAACATAGAAGCTCTGTCAGAAAAATCCCCCTCCCTTATTTTGAGACAGACTCAAGAGATGATATTATGGGTTTGTAGTTGTATGATGCCCCCAAACCCCTATGTCGGAACCAGTGGCGGATCAAGACCAGGGCTACCAGGGCTTGAGCACTAGTCAGATTTTCAATCCTAAATAGCTAGCTGTATTAAAACGGGAATTATCAAAATTAGTCACCAGTATTTACTCCTCATGGACAATGCTAACAAAGCCCTATCGCTGCTTATTTCAGTCTTTCTCAGAATAACCACCTCTAAGTTACCAGG
Source organism: Cassiopea andromeda (assembly GCA_018155075.1). NCBI lineage: Eukaryota > Metazoa > Cnidaria > Scyphozoa > Rhizostomeae > Cassiopeidae > Cassiopea > Cassiopea andromeda. The sequence goes on from WIPJ01001684.1 coordinate 153,198, forward strand.
TGTCTTTTGCGGACGCATAAGGTAGTATTACACAATCAGTTATCACATTGGGAAGATGCTCGTCAAATTACTATTCGTCTTTTCTATCACATGCTGCATTCCTTCCGAGCCCTGGTGAGTCTGTAATATGCAGAGGCTCGACTACCCTGGATCCAATCAGATCTCTCTATTTTGTAAACAATTTTGGGACGAGCCCTGGTCAGATGAAAATATTCTCTTTCATCCAATGAAACATCGCCCTGACCAGGGCTCAATTTCTCTTAGCCAATCACCATACTCCGTGGCCAGGGCTCGACTATGTCAACATGAGCACTACACGTGATATTGTTGATGTTGAAGCAGTGCCCTCGTTGCGAGAAAGACGGTAGTTGTTGAGTGCTTTACGTGAGAATGGGAACTTACTTAGAGGTACTAGAAGTGTCTGAATCGGTTAGAGAAATCCATGATGCTAATTCCCAGAGCTGCAGTTCCCTGCCTGTCAAGAAACCAAATGCCCTAGTATAACACCAGTGAGGTAAGTCGCTTCTATTGATATCAAGTATAGCACTTTAATAACCTGCAAAAAGTAAAGCATAAGTTATTGAATACATGGTCATTCATTAGTTCTATCCCTTAGGGCAGGGCTTCTCAAACTTTTTTGTCCTGCGACCTCATTTTAAAAAGATATTTCTACGCGACCCCATTATGGGCACATTCACGTTAATGACATTAAAACGTTACCTTCCACTGCGAATTACATGAGAAATGTTTGTCTTTTAAGACGTGTGACATCTGACATTTAGCTTAGAACAAAACAATGCAAATACAAAAGAATGACAAAAAATGTGTTCCACCACATTTAATGGAATAGATGCGCTTGGTGTTTCTTGCACAAGTGATCCATTCGTGGAATGATACAAGACAATGCAGGGCGAAGAGCATCTTCAACAGTTTCAAAAGAGGATCGGTTTTTTGACTTAATGGTTGTAAATGTTGAGAATGCCGCTTCACATAAATATGTAGTGCAAAAGGTCAAGAGTTTTTCAAGGGCTAGTTCAGAAAGGGTTGGGTACTCATTTCTTGTCCTTATCCAAAAATCACATAAAGTCTGTTTTGAAAATAGAAGTTCCAAACCTTTGTCGCTAGATAAATCTGCAAACTCTTCCTGGGCTTTTAATGACAGGTGTGTGACATCTGACAATTGCCTTACAAATGGTTCACGAATCCAACTTTCTCTTCCTGAATCAATGTCCGTAGGAAAGTACTTTCGAAAGTGTGTTTGAAGGCTATTCAAATGATCAACTATGACCATGACAATCATGAGATTGGACAAGTTTTTTTAAGTTAAATAATCATCCGTAGCAGCAAACATTTCTAACTTGCCATCTTCTGTCCTGCTTTTCCATATTGTAAGTTTTTTAATAAAAGCTTCAATTCTATCTTTAAAAGTAAAATGTTGCATTTTGCCCCTGAAGAGATATGTTCAAATCATTTAATTTTCAGAAAATGTCAGACAAATAGCATAGCTTAAGAGACCAATCATTATTGAGAAAAAGTTCGGCAAAAGCAGACTTCTGTTCTGTCAAGAACATGACAAGTTCATCCTTCAACTGCAATAGCCTTTCACGGCCGGCAAAACGTTGTTGAAAGTGGGGGGGGGCCAAAGTCGTGAAAATTTTTTTGCCCCTCAAGGATCTAGCAGCGTGCCGTAGGCAATGATGGAGTCCTTGCTTATAACAGCTGGGGGTCTAGGGGCGCTGTCAGCCCCCCAGCAGGTCCAGGGAAGAGCCCTGGCAGGGGTCCAGGGGGCGGAGACCCCGGAAGCTCTTGGGATTATACCATCTACGAGGCCTTAAAATGGCTTAGGATCTTGCATATCCTATGCAAACCTTGTAGAAATGAAGACCGTGAAAAACTCTAAATCCGCCCCTTTTGGTTGGGGCGTAGTGGCGAGAATTATTTTGAAAAAGACTGCCCAAATGAATAAAAAGCACTCCAAATTTAGCAATTACTTTTCGAAATTTCGAAATCAACAATCGACAACAAAGGTTTTTCTTGTCGCATGGAAGCCAAATAAGGGAGGGATTTAGAAAAAATATTCAAAGTTGTCCTCACCTCCCCCAGACAAATATTTTCTCTTTTTTTGCCTTTACAAGACTGTCAAATGCGTTTGCCATGATTATCTTCATGAAAAAAATTTTGCTCCAAAAAAAGTGGGGGGCCATGGCCCCCCGGCCCCCCGGTTTTGCCGGCAATGCCTTTGTATACTGTAGCCTCTCGATAGCCACCTGATTTCCGCATGCATGAGTAAGCTTGTATAATTTGAATCTTGTTCTTTGCAAAGATTTGTAAACAAACGACTGTTGAGAGCGTTTTTTTAAATATAGTTGATTATTTTGACGACATCTCGAAGAACAGTGTCGAGATCAAATGATATATGTTTGGCTGCGAGTACCTCCCTATTGATCATGCAATGAGTAAACGTAACGCGTTCCGGAGTTGCATGTTCTTTAACTTTTGCGACAAACCCAGCATGCTTGCCCATCATTGCCCCTGCGCCGTCTGTACAAACTTCAATGCAATTTTCCCATTGTAAACCTGCAGTCGTAAAAAATTCATCAACTTTAAAGAAGACATCTTCACCTTTGGTGTGACATTTAACGATCGACAAAAAAGCAATTCTTCTTCAATGTTTTCTTCATGTACATACCGCACGTAAAGAAAGTAGCAGCTGTGCATTTCTTGATACGTCTGTCGTTTCGTCAAGCTGAATTGCAAACTTTTGACTTTTCTTCAGGCGAGTGATTAGCTGCTGCAATTGGTCGTCACTAATTTCAGCAATCCTTCTGGCAACAGTGTCATTGGATAAGGGTATTTTACGAATTTCGTCACCATACTTTTTTCCGTGTACGAGTTCTGACATTTTAACAGCTGCAGGTAAAACGAGATTTTTACCAACCGAGAAAGGTTTGGTTGGTTGATTTTGCTATCAAATAACTGGCTTCATAAGAAGCACGCTTATATCTCTCATTTACAGTGAAAACATTTTCTGTGAACTACTTCTGCTTCTTTGAAAACTTGAGAAGTCTTTCAAAATGTTGTATTGGCTTGTCCGAAGATTTCGCATGTTTAGTGTTAAGATGCCTTTTTAACTTAGAGGGATTCAAGCCTTCTGCAGACAAAGTTTCATTACAAATTAAGCAAAGAGGTTTTTCCACTCCGTCTTCACAACTACAAGTAAATCCATATTGCAAAAATGTGTCATATTTCCTTTTTCTTTTTGAGTTATCAAATGTTTTCTTTGTGCTTGCATTGTTACCTCATGAATCTGCTAAACCTAACCACTGGTCCATAGTGAAATCAATCTTGTAACTTCTTTAAACTTTAGTCTAACTCTAAAGTCCTTCTATGGTCTCGGGATAGTTAGGTTTAAGTGCTATCAACAAGAGTGGGGTAGTAAAAAAGCTTCCTTCAAAAACTAGGCTACTCTGATATCGTAATGCGAGCAATTTAGTTTTAGTCAGCATGTCACTGCAATAATGGCGTAACAATACATCAATTGTTATGAATGGTTAAACGCTATTGTTCGATTTTTCAAAACAGCTGGTGCGGTTAATCCTCAAAAACACGTTTCTTGGAAGCGGATAGCCTGTTAACTTGACGTTAAAAGTGTCGAAATAATTTTTTATGGCCATGCAACAACTTCGTACTAGGGTTACCCGACCCCAGTTGGGGTCGCGACCCATAGTTTGAGAAGCCCTGGAATATATCATCTAAACCAGGAGTGTCAAAGTCAATTAGGTTGGGGGGAGGGTACAATAGGCATACCATGATCTCACGTGGGCCAGGTAGTTTGACATGGTCTGGGAGGGTGAAATGGCTACGCACTAATACATGTAACCCATCGAATGTTTATTGTCTGGCACGTTGGAAAATGGCAAAAGATGGGGGAACTAGCCTTCTCTGTGCCATCTAGTACTGGCGAAAAAACATCGCTAGGTTTCAATGTTATCGAAATTCCTCCGAGAACCACATTGACGGCCTCGAAGAATTTGAAGGCCTTGAAAGATTTTTCTTCTATTGAAGAACCACAAAAAAGAGAAATCCTTCGCATAGATTTTCCTGAAGGTCATACTACCCTCTTTTAAGAAATAGTTTTTGTCTCGCTTTCTGTTAGCATATTGTCCAAGCATATTGATGACATTTCTACCGAAATTAAAAGCCATGTTTTGGAAAAGATTTGAACTAGTTGGAGATTAATGTTGCAGCTTGACAAGTTTATGGATGTAAGTGGATATTCTCAGCTCTTTGCCAACACCTGCTACATTAGGCGAATTTCACAGTTTTTGAGACCTTCCCCCGTATCTTAACTTTGAGCTGCACAGACCTCCCCTCTTAGAGACCTCATATAACGTGTGAATAACCATAATTTCATACGTATTGAAAATTCGATTTATCTGTGAACGAAATGATATATAAGTTCAGTTGGTCGTCCTTCAACAGTTTAGCTTCCATTATTTATTAATTCAATTGTACATGGAGCCTTTCATTTTCCATTAATGTGCATGCGTCAAACAATGGCATTCACAAATTTTGGTGTCTTAAGAAAGTGTAATACTGGAATAGTGAAAAATTTGAGAAAGTTTTAGTACAGGGATCGTGAAAACTGTCTTATAGAACTATACATGTATTCAGGGGCTGATGCAGCGCAAATTGCGACTGCCGCAAAGGGGTGTAGTCATCGAAGGGCGTGGTCAAAAGGAGTGGAAAAGAAAAGTAAGTGAGGTCATGGCAATCTAGTAATAGTGCAGGAAGGGAGAGAGATAAGGAAATGATCATCAATGTTGCCCTCTCCCCCTGCTAGCTACTACTGCTCCCTCCAGCTAATAGAATCTATGAAGATAATAATAGAATAAGCATCCACCGGTAATTTTTTCGAAAAATTTTCAAACTGTCATACTGCTAATTTAGAAATGAAAGTCCGGAGCTATACATGGAAAATTAGGATAGATAAAGTAGCTTGCGAAAGTACTTGTATCTTGTTAGGACGTCTCACATGTAGTTATTTGCTATTTAGACTCACAGTGCTTGGAGAAGACTGTAGAGGTCTATGTCGTTTCGCGTTTGTATATTAAGGTATTTGGACTCTCAAGGCTTTGAAAAGGTTGATGGTGCCGTCACATATTAGTTGTTCGTGAGATACGTCGAGGGCTCGAGTGGAAATGAGCCAACATAATCATTGTAGTTCCCAAGAATTGTTAGCATATGTGTATATCGATAATCTCTATTCATTAAATTGTAAGACGCATGTACATGTCCAAAAGTATTTTATATTAGTCGTTAAGAATAAGTTTGGTTGAATATAAATAATACAAGCGTAGTAATTCCGTAGTAATTCTGTGAAGCTAGGCACACCATAGGAAACCCCGTAATAATGACTGTGCATGATGCAACATTCTATTCTATTGTTTTAGGGATTAAGGATTATCTACCCTTGCGTCATACATGGCTAGACTAGGCATTCTAGAATAAACTAGCATTACCCGTCTTTTGTATTTTATGCTGAGTAACGATTACTCTATGTCGGCAAAAATGCTGATGCATCCTAACTCAGTATTTCTACGTTATTTAAGAGCACCCCTCGTAGAGAACTACGATTAGGATCATGATGAGTAGTAAGAAGAACTAGAACTATGGGAAACGTAAGTTAGAGTTCGTTGGTTCAATGGCAGGGACGCGAGTCACCTAGCCGAGCCATTTGATATTTGTACAGTGAAGTTGGAATAAAGATAAAAGTTAATAGCTATTAAAATGTCTACTCTCTCCACTACGTTTCTAAGGACCGCTCGTGCATTCAAGGCATCCTGACCAAAGATAAAGTAGCCCACCGAAGAAGAAGAAGCGCATCGAAGAATTCAATCACGACGATCATGATGATTATTATGAAGACATTTCTCTCTCTTTCTTTCTCTCTACATCTTTCTTTCTTTCTATTTTTTTCCTTAAATTTCACAAAACTCCCGCTCTTACTAGGGTCCCCCGCTTATTACATTTTCAATTTTTCTTGGAGAAACCTGTAAAAAGTTTTTATTTTTGTTGAGTTACTCAAATAATGAATGAGATATATGTGGTAGGATTCCGAAAGGTATTTGCTTCCAACGATATTAATGGGTGCATTTTGTATTTGTGCTGGTTGCTGCACAGTTATTCCAAATTTCCGGCCCCCTCCCTGCTTATTTCATCTCAAAGAATTTTCCAGCCCCCTGCTTAATAGGAAGCCCCACTTATCTGAGATCTAAGAGTTGGAGTCCAGTTTCTGGATCATAGAAATAACATCTCTGTTCGAGATAGGAAAAGATCAGGGTTATTGTCGCTTCGTCGGCCTAAACGAAGCAGCATCTCATCGAAAATTACTAAATACAAGAGAAGGTTTCTTTTTCTGTGATTAAGTTTTTTATAATGTTTATAGAGCAGGTCAAAACCAGTTCCTTAAAGTTTCTCACAACTTCTCTCACAGAACACGCGTTTTTCCTGACTTTCTATCCAAATTAAAATGTACTGCAAACCCATAAAGCTCGCCGCTTCCATTGTTAACAAGTTTGATTGCCGCACAATCTCGTTCTGCCACACAATATATTTATGCTGCCTTACCAATTTAAGTTGTGCCGCACAATAGATCATGGAAGAAAACATGACAGGCTCAACAATAACATTCGTATGCCTCACAATGGATAGGTTTTGTCGCACAATCAGATAGATTGTCTCTGAGCATCCCATACATGGAGATGCCAGGCAATCTAAACTAATCAAAACATTAGGTCATTGCGCTATACCTCCACAAAAGAGAGGTCAATAGAAGTATGGCATACAAAAAATGCAGATTTAGAATTTCTGACTGCCTTACGTAATGCGTGTACGACGTAGTCGATCCGCTACTGCATGCATGAAAACAAACAACCATTTCATGCACAACTGGCATGAAGTTCGAGAAATTTTACGCATTCTCTTCGGCTATATATAGAAATTGCATCACTTTACAACTTCCTTCATTGAGCTTTAGTACGTCAAATTATAGATTAGCTGATGGAACTACAGTCAACACGTCTTTTACACAAATACAACTGGTCATCCTATGCAGACAATGACAGATATGATAGCTCATAATAGTGAGTATTGTGCTACATTATATGGAAATGATGATGATCAGCTTGATTATGATGAGCATTTACCTGTAGTGAAATCATATGATGAGAATTATCATAGTATGGATGGCGTCTCTTATAGATCAATAGAACACAGCAAGTCCTCGAACAGTTTGTCTCACTTTAGAACAAAACAATTTAATGTTTAGCCTCTGTCTCCAGAAAATCATGGGGTACAAGGCCTTAAGGGAACCAAGGAGTCACAATACCAGCCAGAGCAGAGTTAGGAGGATTATATATGTTTGAAAAACGTGGTATTTTGCTACAGCAGTTGAGAAATGGCCAGATAAAATGTTGAATATCAGAGAAATCTGCCGGTATACAAATTCGGCCCCAAAAACGTAAGAATAGGTAAAGTCCCTCATACTAATCGATAAGGGAGGTTTGTCTACCTGATCGTGAACAAAAATTTTGAATAATTTTCTTATTAAAAACGGGAATAGACGCCTTCTTTTGGCATCATATAGTTGTGAAAGATGTTAGCATTGCATTAACATTTATATGAAGCTGTGAAATTCATATTTATCTTTTCATATTGAAATCTGTCAAGCACAAAAGACCCAGTTAGATCAAGAAGCAAGAAAGTACTTCATACTCTAGATGATAATTCAACACATAACCTCACTCATGGTCATCACATTCAACAGCTAAATTGTCTTCTCGTAATGGCTCCCAGACAATCCCATCTTGAGCACAAACTATTGGTGAAAACCTTTGGCATCTGAGGGGTGTTCATTTCTAAAAAATTTTGGCATGACGGACTCTTGATGCAATATCATATAATGGGTGTGGCCTTCTTCAAACCACACCCATGTTTCTAAATATGCAGAGATGATAATCTAGCATAGTCATGACATAATGAAACCAACATTTAAAAAGATAGTGATAGTTATGCAGTAGTGCAAAATTTATCCTAGCAATACAATACAAAGCACGTTAAATGCAAGGTCAATCCAGAAATTATGAGGGGGACCCCTTAAAAAAATGAACAATAATGTTTGCCATGGAGGAATCCGTCCCTTGAGCGTTGTAGGAATTGCCACGGCATTGCAGGGTTATAAAAAACTACCAAACTTTACATAGAACTGAATATGATATTTCCAGTGATGTGGCTTTGAAGAATTAAATCCTGGTTGCAGATGGGATTGAACTGCCTAATTTTGACGAAAAGGGGTGGGTAAATGCTAATATAACTTATAAGTCCAGTTATATTTCTACATTTTCCTATAATCTCTTACCTAAATCTACCAATTTTTTTCTGTTTACTTTTGTTTATCCTTAAGTCACTACATAATAAACTTTTAAATTGATTGAAAACCAATAAAAAAGTGGTTGACTAAAGAATGTCTATAGATTCTTGATCAGAGATGAAAATGTTAAAATTTACCTCCTTTTCATTACACATTATATCGCAATACACGACTAACAATAGGTTTCACGAGGGCACATGCTGTCCCCGTGCTTCCGGCGACCCTCCTAGCAAACAAGATGGCGACGTTTCGGTGACAGTAAAACGTTAATCAACAAAATTAGCGTTTTTAACTAAGTGTTATGTGCAGCATACTCTCGGTATAACTTATCAGAACCAATGAGTAGAGCTACGTATATTTTTATAAGAAAATCATCATTTTTTCCTGAAACTCAACTCAAATTTCCCGAAATTGAGCCGTAGATTTTCTTAAAATTTTCTTAACTTCTGCTGAAATAAGCTGGTTTAAAAGGGCCACACGTTGGTAATTACTTGTGTGCTCGAAAATGAATTTCACCTTTAAGATTTTGAAGGTAATAATGAGGGACCATCGATTTATGGCCCAAAAAAGCACTAAATTTTTTAAATTGAGCATCATAATTTTATTAAAAATTTTCTTAAAAGTTTGGCAATGTGAGCCTCATATTCATATGATCGTTTTTCTTATGAAAAAACGTGTATCCAGCATATTTCAATTCAATCCATTATTCACACTGTTAGTCTAATTGGGAATACTATAATATACTATACTACACTATACCATACTATACTATGCTATACTATACTATACTATACTATACTATACTATACTATACTATACTATACTATACTATACTATACTATACTATACTATACTATACTATACTATACTATACTATACTATACTATACTATACTATACTATACTATACTATATTATACTATACTATACTTTACCAACGTTGATATGGCTACTGAATCAGTATGTAGCACATCGCAGGTGTATTTCTACCTCCATTATCAGGCGAGTATGCACTAGAGGCATAATTTCCACATGACATTCCAAAACGGTTTGGGCCAATCCCAATGAAAGAGTCACATGTTGCACAGTCATTTTCCTGATTAGCAATGTATCCAATTCGTGTCACTATTGAATTCGAAGAATCTTTCACATTGAATCCCTGACGTTTGCAGTTCAGTTGCAGTGATGAAGATGCAATCAGACTTTTCCATAACGACCGATCTAGACTTGTGTATGATGCTTGCCCCGTAATGAAAATAGATAAAAGGGATGCCTTGTTAATACCAGGGATTCGCAGCCATCGGACATCAGATGATACTTTCATGCCAATGCATACGTCACTAAATGATATTTTACTGAAAGCAGGAAACTTTGCTTCTTCGCTATAAAATGATTTTATACCATTTTCAATATTGTATTTCTCATCGTTGGTCCAATACGCAGACGTTGCCATGAATGTACCCTACAAGGCAATTATACATTTGTATGGGGCTCTAAAAGACATGAACGTTTTCACTGCATTGGCCAGCTGATGCAATGAACAAAGTATGATTCAATTATCACCGAGGTTATCATTAAGTGATAAATGACCACTTATGGGTTCCTATTGAGAGCGAGAGTATTATCTGCAAGGTACTGGAAGATTCCTTAAGATGAAATATGCTGGTTGGGTCGGAATAAATGGTGGGAATGAAACTTGGGCTAACTGTATACCAACCAGAATATAGAAAACATCCCGACAAACATCGCTTCAAACAGTTACTATTCTGAATCGTTTTGTAGATCACCCATACATTATTTAGGTAATTGGAGAAAAACACAGCTTTTCTGCAGGTTCCTCCTATAAAATTTGAACGTTCAATAAGCCAGTTTGACTGATGATCAACTATGATTCAATAGTCACTTAAACAGACACTAATTATTGAAATAACTTTATCATGAGGAGGAAATATTTTCTATCCTCCACATTGGCTCCTTGCTATTCGTTGCTAAGTTGAAAAAACTTTTGCTTGCTTGCAAGGTACTTTCACATATTAAATTGTAGACGAGAATTTCTTTTATGCAACTCTACATTGTTTCAGGTAGAGGAGGAAAAAGAGGTGGGGTATCAAGATTAACTGAATCATAACCATGCCCTTAGCCATGGTGTGGTATGGAGTGGTAAATGCCACCCTGGAGCAACCGGATTCCACCTTCTTGCCACCCCTGGGAATGCTTCTTCATCCTTTTATTGCTGCTCCATTATTATCGTTAAAGAAAGATCTGACATTTAGGTTGAGCTCAAGTTTGGTCTTTACGATGTACTATAAACCTCAATGTTTTCCTGCACACACATTATCCAATTGATTGTGATAACAAAAACAATGAAATAAGCTTTAAGATGTTGTTTCAGGTGATTCCTCCAGGAAATTTTTTGCCACCCCTTGAGATAAGGGCTTGGCTACATAGTTGATAATAGCTTGCAAAGTTATTCAGTATTTTTTCCCACCTTTGTTCCATCAACTTTTAGTGCCAATGTCCACCCTCCTTTTCCACATGAGGCCGTAGATTTCTCCATTAAACAATGATGGCTTCCTGACTCTAGGTTATAAACACCAGAAAGTGATGAAGGATTATCTTTGTATATCTCTTTGCAGCTCTTGTAAACTACGATAGAATTGATGAAAGTCTGAAACTTCAATTTACCTTTTTTCTCATTATCATATAAAAGCATTCATGATTATCTTCAAGCATGCGGAAAGGTAGGCAAACGTACAATGAATGATGTTCATCAAGGTTATATCTTCAGCATCAGTTTTTTACTCAAAATTTCAGGAAAAGCTGAATACCTAGTCCAGCTTTGCACATAAGCGTAGTAGACGGGGTGGGGGGCTACAGCCCCATGTTTGTTCAGAAATCCGTTTCACTTAGGCAACGTTTCTGAAAGAACAATAGGGAATTTGGGCAACTTTTCTTCCTGCTCTCTATCTCTATTTAATATTTCCGGCAGAAATTTTTGTAGCCTCCCTAAATTTGACGTCCTCATACGGCTATGGTTTGACAAATATCAAATATACAAAATAATGAGACAAGTTCCTTTACAAGCCAAAACAGTATTACTATTTTGATTATTAGCAGAACTATGATGCTGGTCCGATAAATATCCGCTCAATTCATTGGTCTATGAAAGTGTGAGAACCTACCTTTTGGAGGTCGATGGTGCTGAAAAAAAAGCAAAAAGAGTGAAGGTATTATCAAATATAAGGTATGAATAACTAAGAAATAGTGTTTCATTTAATGCATGGAATTGATTGATTGATTTCTAGATTGATTTATTGATTCATTCGTTGATTGATTCATAGATTGATAGTTTGATTTATATAAAATACAATACCCTATAGGGCCTTTTTATGACGGTGCTCAATTGAGTTAATTTTCCCCAAATGGTGTTAAATTGACTGGTGTTAAAAGAGCCGAAAATTCACAACTTTCGGACAAGTAGTGGGGTTACTTTTGTAACTCTTGTTCTTGTAACCATCCACTTATTTCGTCAACAGAGAAGGGGGTCTTTCGAAATGTTTATGTTTATTTTTAGAGGTGGGAGAAAAGAGGTGGATGTGCTGATATACGCAAATATACTCGAATCAGAACCAAATTTAGCTAGTTTAGATATAAGAGTCAGCGATCAACAGGACTAACAGAATTTGCGATACACTCCTTTGTCATAAGAATAAAGTTTATTAGAGTATTGAGGTTCAGAATCTCTGAAGTTTAGGAATAATTTATGAAAAATACAAGACCTGGTCAATTTTAACTATCATACTGTTTTTAATGCTTTAAACTGTCGCCAAAAAAGACGGTAGACCGAATGTCTTCTCTGGCGTTATAAGCATAGGCGTCAAACCATGATTGGCTAACAAAGGAATCACCATCGAAGGATTCCTTCGAATAGAATCGAGAAGCGTGTTTTGGTGGTAAAAAGTGTACTTTCTTTGTGAAAAGCTGATAACACATAGTTTCGAATAATTGAAACATATTTTGCAAGCATGTTCAGAAGGCTTCAATTCACATTTCCAGCAGGAGCAATTTTAATATCTTGCGTAGATCAAAAGTTATCGACATTACAAGCTATGCATCCTTCCTTAAAATGTCGATAACTTTTGATCTGCCCAAGATAAAGAAATTGCTTTTTCTGGAAATGTGAATTGAAGCCGTCTGAACATGCTTGCAAAAAAGTTTTCAATTATTTGAAACTATGTGTTATCAGTTTTTTCCTAAAGAAAGTACACTTTTTATCACCAAAACAATCCTCTCAATGCTTCTCGAACGAATTCTCGCTACATTATTGGCAGGAATCCGTCGATGGTGATTCCTTTCTTAGCTTATCAAGATTTGCCGCCTATGCTGGCCTTATAAGGGCCAGCGTAAAAAAGGTCGGTGCTAAATTAGGGTCAACGTAAAAAGGGCAAATAAATCATATGGGTTCTTCTTGTAGTTGCGTTATGTGCTCTTTTTCCTAGATAAATACAATCATTTGGTAGAGATTTGTGATATATTTTGAATAGATTAATTGTTGCTATTATTCTGCACTCTAATGCAAATACGAAGCTTTTTTAGACACAGCTTTTGGTTTTCGATTCAATTCCTTTTCAAAGTAAAAATTTGACATTTTGTTATTGAAATTCAAGAAATCGCATTGATAATTTCACGGTTAAATAACGCCCTCTAGGTAATTCTGCAAATCAGCAACTTTTCAAAAACATGCAAGGTGGATTCTTATTTGAATTTCGGTCTTTTGATCTACAATCAGAAAGTATGACGCTGGAAACTAATGAGAAATATCACAAGTATGGCTACTAAAAGCTGCTCCTAACTGCAAGTATACAGAAAGCATCTACCGGTCAACATATAAAAACATTTGTGCTTGTGAAGCAAGCCGCTCTAAATCGAGTGGAGCTTTGATAAAACTACCAAACGTTTCGCCTATTGTTTTGCTTGTTGTGATCATTGTGATAAATTTTCCAGTTCTATATTATATTCAGCTGCTTCGACTTATGAGCAAAAATACATTGTGGACCATATTAAATAATTGATTTTGCAACTAGGAACGCTGTAAAACAAACCTAAATTATGACAATGAATTAATTTTACAAAGACAAGCAGTATGCCTTAGACTTATAGTGAACAAACCTAGGACAAATACAATGCGTTATTAATATCAAGCTGCTGATTTACTCTCAAGACAACAGCATTCTAGAATACAGTTTTCAAAGCAGACTTGAAATAGTGGATCATTCACCCGTTAGGTGACACCTCTAGAAGGGAGTGAGAGTGCGTTCATTTGTTATAATATTGTTTAATTTATATGGAAGCCAATGCTGCAGAGTGTTACAAAAGGGAGAGAGAGAGAGTTTCACAAAATGGTAGAGTTGGCGTTATGTAACGGTTGAATAACTCTCGTAGTCAATATTATCCAGTCTGGGCTGGTTCTGACTCAAAGTGATAAAGATATAGACAGATGACTGAAGCAAGCGAAACATACAGTAATCTCAAGAAATATCTCTTGCCATCATATTTCATTATTTCTTCAAACTATAATTGAAATTGATTGAAATTGTGAACACAAGTCTATTTTATTATCTTTGCTGAATTCATATGTTCAAAATGTAAAAAGTCAGAAAACAGATTTTTGCTGAATCACTTTCCCTTTCAAACAAATTGCATTGCTTGATTATTTTAATCAGTAATTTAACGAACACAGGCCCATTTTATTGCATTCGTTCAATTCATTTGCTCAAAATAAAAAACTTTCTAAAGCAGGTTCAAGTGAAAAGGTTCCATTTACAAATGAAAAATTGATAAATCTTAGGAGTGTAAACGGAGGGGGATTTGTAAAAAAGAAGCTCGTTCATGGCTTCCACTCACGGAAAGTTATAGCGGGCCTAAATGAGTGTACAACTGTCGTGTACATTCGTTTCCAGCTTTTTGGATAGCAACCTACCATGCCCCGCATTCGTTTTATAGTGTTCCGCCAAGTTAGTAATTTACAGAAGATAAATGGTTGGAGAGCAACTAACAGAAAATGCATAGTATTGTATGCACAGATAATGCAGTACATACACTTTTGAATTTCTTAGGTCTCAAAATTCCAAAACTGAACAGTTTTTAACTTTGTTTTAGCAGTTGAGCACTATTTTCTTGTAAAACATTTACGTATAGAAAGTAATAACGACCATATTGATTGATTCTTAAAGATTTTGAAAATCTGTAAGCTGATTTTCCTTTTCAAAGAAAACTAGTAAATCACTTTTCTTTAAATTTGCATAGCAGGAGCACAGGCTAATCGCCATGGAGTTCATCAACTATTTATTTTTCATGTCATTAGGTGAAATAGTCTCCTTTGCAATGCAAAAAGCAGTTTGTGTTATATAGAAATTCATTTGAAGTGGCTGAACGTAGTAAATTGGCAAATTAAAAATAGTTCCCACATAAAGTTCATGAATTATTCTAAATTTATCGTCAATGAATGATAAACAAGATTTCAATTAATAGCATAACCTGATGTAGTAGGTATTTTCCTATTGCAACCAAATTAGAAAATTTAAACAGCTCCAGCCTAAACAGGTTGTTTGAGTTTTTGACCTGCAGGTTCTCTTCTTTTCCTGTCACAAAGTCACAACAGACTATTTATCGCATCACCTGCTGGGAGATAAGGCTGAAACCACAAGCATGGATCGTCTTTGATTCAAAAGCACCAAAGCACTACAAATAACGACTCTAGTAATCGATACATTAATCAAAACTGATAGTTGATTCCTCTCTTTTATTTTTATCACTGCCGTATCACTTTTTCCATGAAACCAAAAGATTAAGTAACTTACATAAAAATATATAAATATAAACACATATATATACACATAAATATATATATATATATATATATATATATATATATATATATATATATATATATATATATATATACATATGTGTGTGTGTGTGTGTATGTGCGTGTGTGTGTATGTCCCCGTATTTTTTCTCCATTTTACCTCCGTTTCCCCTAATTCCTTCGGGCTTGGAGGGTGCCTCTAAGAGGACTTTAGTTCTGGCACGAGCATTTAAGACCGGATGCCCTTCCTGACGTCTGCGATGGGCCAGGACCACGTTGGTCTGAGTCTAGTGAATTACTGCTAGGCCACAACTGTTCAAACTTACATAACATATACATCATCTAATATATAATCTTATGCATTATAAGTGTAATTTATGGAAGCTATACCTTTTCTGATATTTGCCAGATAGTAATAATGAGCTTGCATTACATAGCAAGATATACTACCTTGAAGTAACTGCATTCCACAACGTTTTAATGCCATCTATTGGCGTATAAAGGTTCGCATCTTTGGGGGAGGAGAAGGAAGAGAGGGTGGGGAGCCAGAGGGTAAGCTCTAACATTATACTGAAGTATCTGCTTTCATTATGCTTCAGTAAGACTCAAACACTGGTTCTTAACCTAGGTATGATCGAGCCCCGGGAGGTCCGTGTAGTTCGTGGTGTAGCACTCTGCTAGGCACTATGTCAGTATTTAGTTAAGTGCATATGCCTTGAACTTGAAGACAAAGGCACATTTTATTCTTCGAACTACAAAGGGTTCCATGAATGCTATTATGGGACTTGCAGGCTCAGTACCTACAAAAAGGTTAAGAACAACTGACTTTGAGTTTTCGCGATTTAAATTAAACTGCTGCTTTCAAAATAACTTCTAAGCAATATTTATTTTTCAGGTCTGCTCCTGTTTTGCTGTTTGATAAAGTAGTGCATCAACAACTACTTGAATACACTCTTTTGTTGTAAGAACCAGTGAAATTGAGGTTCATGCTGGCTGCTCTTAATTTTCTCACAGTTCTGAGGCTAAATTGTTCTAAATTTGTTCTTAAATTAGTAGGGTGTAGACTAGTTAGAAATTCATGGAAAGACAATGGGCAAGACAAAATTACATCCGAAATAGTCTCTCTTGGTTATCAATGTTGTTAATTGAAAAACGTTTTATAAATAATTATAAACAGACAATGTTTGCAAAGCATCTTGCTTCACTAGGTGCAACTAATTCGTAAAAATAAGAGAAAAAAAAATGACAAAACTATCAATTCTCCTCATGATAGCAAGAAAAGGACATTTCATGTCCATACGATAATGGACAGTTTATGCATCGTCGTCCAAATTCCTTTTTCCGACAGTTCTTCAGCCTTAGCCTTGTTCTTAACTTGCACTTAATTTTCCACCAAGTTTCAGGCTCTTATTGTAATAAAATTGTTCTACAGAAAAAGAATTTGTGCTCTATGACTTTGGTCAAAATTACACTTTTGGTACTTAAGACTAATTTAAGAATTATCCAGACCACAAAATCAGTAGATTTAAGAATATTGAGGCTTATCATGAAATTAGACATCCTTAAAAAATATTCGTGTTGTTGTGCATTTGCAAGAAGGTTCATACAGCAACCAACACTATAAAGAACATTAGAAAATCAAGATTCATTTGTATCCATGGCTACAAGCAATACTATCAAATAATTTTTATGTTTGTCGTAACAATCCGCTTTGTCTAAAACGAAATCGCATTATTTTGGAAAGGTGATGGTAAGATAATGGTTTTCTAACTTACATATTACAAAGAGGTTAGCCTGCTAGAAGAAAGGTTTTGATTAAAGTTTCGTAGTTTTTCCTTGATGGATTGCACAATTTCCTCTAAGATGCAAACATATAAAAGATGCTGATTCTTTCATTGGTGATTCTAAAGAATCACTCTGTATAGAAGGCTGCTGAAAGTACCAGCTAAAAAAAAGTTGAATAGTATTTTTAAAGGATTATTAATTTTGAATCAATATGTGCCAAGCTATTTGTGAACATGATTTTATCTTATTGATGACCATCATTTCCACACGTTTTTATGCTCATGGCATATCATTTAAATCAACTTACGCAAAATGTTGAGTTCTATCCATGTATGCTTTTGCTGGTAGAAAATCGAAAAAAATGTCAACATAGTAACTGCTGCTGTGAAGTAGCAATATATTTTATCTAATGCCAATCTATTTGTCATAGTTACAACTTTTTTGATAAAGTTTGATGTAAGCGAGATATTTCCTTTCAAAAGGTGTGCGAAAATTAGATCGTGCGAAATTAAAACAAGGAAAAACAAAAGCTATTGGCTGCTACTTCTTCTATTAGAATTCAAAATGTAATCAGAAGCTCTTTTCTTTGAGAAAAGCTAAGGTCTTGTAGTCTGAAGTTCATTAGGGTTTCTGGTGTGATAATTGAAAAATTGATATATGCATGTAAATCGATTTTTCAGTGTTTCAGGGAACAGTCCGTTTATCATTTTATGCGTCATGACTAGACTATCATATCACGTCAAATAATAAACCTTACAATTGTGAAAAACATGGGTAGAGGTGCATGTGAAACATTTTCTTTTACTACTGTTTTTAGCCTGGTTTATGTACACAGCTGATACATTTTGTCAAACATCTTTTACCTTTCATATGATTGGCAATTGCCACAAATAGTTATGTTGGTGGCAGCATGTCATTTATGGAAGTTCCACATACAGAATGAAATCTAGTAGCGTTAAGAAGCATATGACTTAAGACGTCTAGTAATAGTAATACACTAATGCCAATGAAAAGTAGTAAAAAATAGAGCGGATAACTTTGACTCAGGGTAATAAACAAACAACTCTTTTGCAACGAAAGCTCCTGAATTTATGCTTCTTCTTATCAGCAAATGATGATAACAAGAAGCATAGATTCAAAATAGATGTCCTTGAGGCTGACATATCGTGGAAAATAGTAATGAAATATACCCAAACTCATTATTTAAGCAATGGAATTGAATTCATAAAATGTTTTATAAGAGTATTCTTTGTTTAGGTTTATAAGAATAAAATATTCTTAAACTTTTCAGATTTTTTCCAATGATTATTATAACATTATTCTTAAGTATCTAAGGCGAAACTGTGCCATAAAAGCCAAAGGAATATTGTCAAATCGTTGTTGGCGTTTTACTTCATCACAAAATAACGCAAGAGCTGAATAGGGCAATAAATATTACACCAATGATGTAGTAGCTAATCTAAAAGCAGTATTATAGCCAGAATGAGAAAAATTTTGAGCTTAAATGAAGTGTGAGCGTTATATTGTTTTATTTTACTATTGTGTATGCGAAAATTAAATGTGTACGGAAATTGAATGTATGAAAAAGGTGCACGAAAATTAACTTCGCGCAAACTAGATGCCCTTCTTTGAAGAGGTGAGTGCAAAGGAGGGCACTCTTTTCTGCTTAGTTTTGGTGGGGTCTTGTTTCACTTTTTGAAACTTTTCGCCCCCATAGCATTTTATAATGACCCCTCATTTTGGCAAAATTTGGGAATCATCATTGTCAACAAAATTTTCACTTTTAATTTAATCTCATTATTCATGAGTCAACTCTCCATCAAGCACTTCACAACTCTTTTCTGGATCAAATTTTCGTTTAACATCATTTGGTGGCATCCATTAACATTCTACTTCTTTCAAGGTAGCTCTGATTTTCCCAGTTGATCATTTCATTATCACTTCTCCACTTTATGAAAATCTATAAAAATATCCTCCCCCTTGCTACTTCCAACCCCTATAGTTAGGCAAACAAGAGTAAATGGTAGGTTACTTGAGGCAATATGAGCATAAAAGTCCCTTTTGCTTCACTTAAAAACTAAAAACCTAAAGATGAAATAAATGAAATGCAAACCTGGAATCTCATCGCTCTCCAATTCTCTTTACCAATTTTAGTTGAACAACCATTTGATTGCGAGAATATTTCACAATTGTCATTGATATCTTCTTCGGTGTTGAAGTTCAGTATATCGCAGTTTTCATTTTGTAAACAACGATGTGTGCACTGAATTTCACTCTTCACAGTATACACTTTTTTATTGGTTGATTGACAATCAAATTTCTTGTTAGCCAATACTTCAGAAACTAACCCTTTCTTCTCAGAAACGATAATTCTGATAAGCAAGAGTAGAGCAAATACTTTGATGGGCGTCTCGTCCATTTTTTTCTGACAAACCACCAAGTTGAGCTTCTTGATTTCGAAAGACCATTGAATTATGATAATCATTTACCACGCATTTTCTCTACGTAGAGGTATTAAAAACAGCTGAGGTAAATGAACTGCAATCGATGGTTTGATAAAGCAGGTGTTTTTGTAGCCATTGAAACCGTGGAACAATACATGCGGTTGTAAACAATCAGAAACATTCAGAATATACTCTCTTCTTTATACGAATGCCTGATTCTTTGTTGATCAAAATTTTTAATTTGTTTTGCTCTTCAACTTTAGATAATTCTTGAAATATTCTTAAGTATCAACAGCGTAGGTTCGCCTGAAAACCAAAGAAATATATTCAAAATGTTTGCTGCTGTCTTTTTCTTTATTTAGCAAAATAAAGATGGAACACACCAATAAGTATTGTATCAACAGTTTAGAAGTTAGCCTTACAGCAGCATTATATCTGGGACACATAAACATTTTTCACCTTTGACAAGCATTAAGCCTCACATTGCTCTTCAATTATTCTTACATCTCAGCGATTCTGAGCCTTACTGTTCACAAAGATTTTATGCTTGAGAAAAAGAGGGTGAATAAGATGACTATTCAATACGATATATGTATATAAGCATTTTTCAGGAACAATTCTCACTTGGAAAATGAAGAAGGTTTTTCATTTATACTCATGATTATTTACATGGACATCTACAAAAGCGATAACACGGGGTTCCAGCTGATCATTGTCTTCCCCGTCGCCATTACACAAAGTTCTTCCGGTCTCAAGTTTGTGAAAGGGAGAAAGGGGATGAAAGGAAGGAGTTTCTTTAATCTCGTGGTCAAATTTTCTCCACTCAAGTAAACTCCCTGGAAAAAAACTTGCGTTATATTTCTCAGGTCTTACCCCCAGTTTGCCGAAAAGCAGGTTGGTTTTAAAGATTGTTATTAGACTGATTCAAGCTTGGAATACATGATCAAAAATGTTTACGCAAAATTCTATATACACTAACATCATTATTTAACAGCCTTTTCATAAAAGCGTGTTTAGATGCTCTGGTCATCATCAGTTTATGATAGCTTTCTTGCCATGGCAACAAGGCTATCTCCGCAAAGTTTGGAATACGTTCATTACTAAAGTCTGGATATTCATTGCTAATTATTTATATAACATGAAGATGGATAATCAATTTTTCTCTCTTAGCTGAAAAAATTACTTCTACAACCTGCTTTCCAGTATCAGGGTTAGCAAAATCTTCCATTTATTACCCAATGATAGTGCAGAAGAATGGGTACGTGGATTTGCACCATTTCCAACTCTATGAATAATCTATAGGCTTATCTTGAACTCTATTAGCAGGTTTAAAGCAACTTTAATACTTCTACGAATGAAATTTGTTAATTGTATTGGTAACTGCTTATTATACATTGTCACTATACACAGAGTGACCATCCCAGTCAATTAGAAGAGAGCTAGAAGGTACACCTAAATTAGCTGATTTTATTGAAACTCTTGCTGACGGAAATGAGTTGTCTTGGATCACAGAGAGACAAAGTTATTTTACATATTTCCAATTGAAAGCCAATGAACTATGGACCAATACTCTCAAAATAATTTGCATGACATTAAAGTTATTCCTTTGGTGGTTCTTAGCAACATAATTTCTGAAAGCTTGCATTTGGAATGTGTATATCACATTGGTATTTTGCACGGCTGCTTCATAAATAACATCTATTACGAAAGCTCCATATTTTAAGAAAATAATAGCACTCTGCGGAAGTAAAAATGAAACAAATAACCTTCGAAGCTTGCTATTTTTGTACTTGTATGAAAAGCATGTAATGTTCACAATCATTGGCATTATACTGATGTAATTGAAACTTTGGCATCCTCCACACCAGATAACTGCACTATCAGTAGGAGTTGTCATTGCAGCTGCAGTAATTCTACAATACAGAGATTGTATTTACGTACAAGTCACCTTCTAACCAAGTATGATTTTTGAAAGTAATTCCAGCAAAAATATACTTTTTTGCAAGCAAAGTCCTGAGCAATGTCATAACCTAATTTTATCAGCTTTTCTCAGCATGAGCAAACACTTTGTGACGATGCCTTATTTATGCTATCCCAATCCACTCTACTAAATAATATCTAATCAACTGCATGCAACCAGCAAGATTATCTCATTTATTGAATCAACACGCACCGCACAGCATTGTGTATTTATGTCCCCATTTTACGCCTGCACCTAAATAGTGCTTCCACACGATAATTAAAAGCTGCTTTATCCGATCCCGATCAAGGAGTCATATTTTTCAATTTAGAACAACACTGTAAATTAAAATCGAAAGTTTCGGACGATCAAACTTTCAGGCAAAATCATGTCCAAAAAGTGTCATTTCGGAAATGCTTTTTGATTCTAAGTTATTATCTCCCGAGAAATAAGTTTTTCAAATATATGCTGAAATATGAGCTATATAAAGTGTGCCAATGAACTTTAATCATTTCAGCATATCATTTTGCATTGTCCTTCACACACTTCATTAACACTTTCATATTGTTCTTCCTCATCAAATGAAAAAGGTACCCTCTTACAATGACGTCACCATTAGGAAACACACTAAAAAACTATAAATATTTGAAATAATGGGCACCCAAGAGGAATGTATTACTTCTTTCTAAATGCGCTGTTTGTCTGGAATGCATTAAGCATGTAAGAGCCGTTATAGCTTTTGGGGTTCCTCTCAGTTACGATATATACAGCTCCCTTCTTGCTGGGCTTGATCATATGTTCATGCATCTACTATATACTGCACGGTAAAAGTTTTCAAGCGTCTATTATATAGAGGTACTGCAAAAATTTTCTTGAAACCTCTACATGAACATTGGCTTGTTGGCCTACACTACTATATGATAACCAACCCTGAAATTAGGGGAAAATGCTTTCAATTGTTAAAGGTCGGAGGAAGATGGTCTTTTTTAAGAGTTAGACTAGAAACTGCAATAATTATTAACTAAACCGTATTCTGTAACAAAAAAGTAGCACTTTTTTGTCAGAGCTTAGTTTTTATAAACCAAACATGCAAACACAAATCTTTTCGATCCTAGGTAATTTGTTTTCGGCTGGTCTATGCTAGTTAATTTAGTGATTATAAAGTTAGTATGGTCTGTGTTAATAGACAGATCGGTGCACATCTCAATGAACAAATTGCAGGACCATCCAAAGATACCAAGAGGACTTATAATCAATGGAGACTTTCATTTCATATTCCACTTCGTACAATACTAATCTTCACTCAACAAAGCAGTTACAATTTGCTATTCTGACAATAATAAAAAAATATTACCAATAACAAGAGTTGAAACAAGGACAGCAAAAATAAAAATAAAATTATCATGCATTGTGCAAGGGAATCCTAGATGGAAAGAAGTTTTTTTGGACTTATTTCTACAGCAAAAAATATAATAAGTCGTTTGAATGATGGTATTAGAGAGTTTTGCAATCTGATAGCAAAGGTGTTCTACATCAACGGCTAGAGCATCGCAAATTTTAGTAAAAGAAGAGAAAGAAAGACCAAAACTTCAAAGGAAACTGATAGAAAGACTGACACACTTGATATCTGTAAATTTGGATTTCAGAGTTTCCACAAGGGATTGATATTTAGCTCTCTTCATCTCAGCGGCTTCCTCTATGTTGGTCTCTAAACCAATTGTAATTTCCAGAATATTATTCTTGTTATCAGGCAAGACAAGAGCAAGATCAGGACGAAAAAATGTCTCCCGTTATTTTGAAAGGAGAATGAAAGCATGAGAGATCAGCGTTGAATGATGCTTCTGGACTTGCTCTAAAATAGTTAGCTGAGATTCTTAATGCAGAGTCGTTACGCCAGGTGCAACGACCCTCTTTTAAGTTAGAAGAAGTGCTTCTGGTAAATAACAGAAAGAGCATTCTGAAGAATGTGCAAAATTCTATTTTTAAGGTTGTTACAAATGGAAAGTGAGTTGTTGAGGGGCCTTACTGTAAAGTTGAATATATTTTTAGGCATCTTGCTCTGAACTGAAGTTCATATGGATTTAGTCACAGTAAGAGAATGATCGAGAACAAAAGAAAGAATGCCTCTTTGAGAATGTAATTGTGCCTGCAAACGATGAATATGCCCAGAACGAATTGTTTTAAATACATCTTTAGTGTTCTTATATACGTCATACTGGATGTTCATGGCACTGTTGCTTTTCCAGAAAGACTTAATTTCATCATTAGGAGAGGATTGAAGAGAATTGCTAAAGACAGTTTGGTACTGTGAAAATTTCATCGAAGGAAGAATCATATTTAGCCCAAACTGGCTTTTAGAGAGCATTATGCTACTCAAGGTGGCACTAGCGGGGAGATCGAGCCACTGACGGATATGCTTGGAAATGAGGTTGTCGAGATTTTCAGTAACCCAAGTTTTAGAAAGGTCAGCAACAGTGAAGTGCTAAGAGACGTTAGAAAGAACAAACTCGTTGTGCAAAAGAAGTTTGCTTTTTGGGTAAAGACGCAAAGAGTCAATTTCCTTTTACGCAATTATGTAAACAAAGAGCTAAGTTTATGTTTGTATACAATGGAATAATAGAAACTTCATATAATTAATACAACATTTATCTACTACAATTGTAAGCAAACCTTGCTAGATGTTAGGTCGCTCACAATGGCTACTTGGTGAAAAAATACATCAAAACAGGAGTAACAGAGTATCATAAGTTCAGATTTTGTCCATTCTTTGTTCCGTCTATAGAAGATGCAATATGACGTTCGGATAGCAATGTTGGTTATTTTCTTAATGGTGTAGTTTGTGGTTTTTTGTCAAATTTCAACATTTTCATCATGTCACAAAATTCAGTAGTGCTCTTGTCATATATGCCCAAAGCGCTTATCGAGAGATTTAAGAAATTTACCTTCTCATAATCATTTTTTAGTTACTGTACCAGTTCCCTATATAATTGTTTCTTTCTATCGGCATTACTTCTTAAGTTAGATTCGTATCCCACAGTCAATTCTAAAATGTAAAGCGATTTATTTGAAAGTGAAAGAAGTAAATCCGGTCGCAAATCGTGCCCGGTGATAGTAGAAGTACAAACAAATCCTTGGATGTCAGCAAAAATCTTTGCATGTTGCAATGATGCAAATGTTATGGCAATGAAGATAATGATAGAGTCATGCTACCAAGTGTAACGGCCTTGTTGAAGATAGACTTTGCAACCCGAAATTGCATGAAGAAGGGATTCTTGTGTAAAGCAGAAAGAACAATCAGAAGATGATGATAGACCCCATCTCTTAAGATTAGTCTTTGTTAGAAGAGTGTTGTTTATGTATTTGATAGAAAAGCTGAGGATATTTTTTTCGCAAGCTACTTTGTGCAGATGACTATAGTGAATTTAAGGTAGTTGGTGAGTGTTCACTCATGCTCCGAAAAAAGCACCCTTGTGAAAAGAGTTGGTCTCTGAGCCTGTCTTCTGCTTGTGGGTGAAAGGATTTCAAAGCATCTTCTGTGATTTTGTACTGGTCATATTGAATATTGGTCGAATCACTCGTCTCCTTCCACAAGGTATGCATGGCATCATTCGGTGAAGATTCTAATACATTGCGAAGAGTGGTTTGGCATTGTGCATACTTAACCGATGGAGGATGCACGTTTAGCCCAAACTTCTTATGAGGAAGAAAGACATTGCTCAATGTATCTGATATTGGAAAGTCTAACCATGAACGAGAATAGTTGGTTACCAGGTTATCAAGGTTTTCAGATGCTCATGTTTTTGTAAGGTCTGCAACAATAAGAATAATAGTAATAGTAATGCTAATATATTAATAGTAGCAATATCAATATCATAAATGTTTAAGTACGATGCCCTATCAGCAAAATGAATTAAAAGTATTTCAAAATGGAAAAAACCGCTCTTCCTAGGGGTCGTCTTTCATTGCTACTACCCATCTCAGCTTTTTATGCAGGTAGAGGTACAACTTTTGTTTTGCATTTTTGGCAATTCTAAAAAGTCTTAATTATGCCCAAAATTCTATTTGCTTTCTCCAAGATTGCTATTAATAATCAAAAAGATTGTGTGCGAGGTATTTTGTCCAAAGTTCCGAGTCCGAAAAGTCTTGGCTTTAGTGTGAGTCCTCAATGTCAGTTGCCTCCCTCAAGAATAAAATAGTTTAGTGTTCAACTTATGTCTGCAAGAACTCATGGCGTAAAAAGCTTTAGTGGGACCAAGGAATTTTATTTGCAGTGAAGACAGATTAATGTGGATTGAGTATTTTCAAACGTTTTAATTTAGTAAAGCAGTTGAAAACTGAACAATTGAAAAATTTGATTTAACTAGGAAATATGGCTGATTATCAACTTTGGTTGCAGATTCTACAAAACATTGTCCCTCACACTAAAAGAGGAGCATTAATTTACTCTGGAGAGCCAAATAATCGTAGGGTGGGAATAATTTAAGGCCTTAATTGGTCTCTGAAACGTGATACTTAAAGAGATTGGAATGAATGGAGGCGTTGGAATAATAGAGGCCATGAGTCATTTTTACACTTGCTTGTGTAGGCTAAAAAGAATAATGAATAAGAGATGGAGACAATGTTGCTTTAACGAAACAAATTACATAAGAAACTGAATATGATGCTTCATTTCTTCAGAAATAATAAATTGGTGGTTGGAATAAACGCAGGGGGGTTGGAAAAAAAGGTCAAAAACTAGTTGTCGGAAAGGAAGACGATCACACGTAGTGGTCAGCCAAAATTTTGAATTATTTGACTACCAGCAAAGTTAAAAGATACCTTCTTATATGAAGTACTTGTGTGAAAGGCTTAAATTTATAGGAATTATTTCTAGGATATAAAATTTCTAGGATTTATTTATTATCTGTCAAAGATTCCAAACTTATTTAGATTAAGAAGCAAGAGAATTCTTCATACTCTACAAGGCATTTCAACACATAAGTAGCTCCTGGTAATCAAATTCAACAGCTAAATCTTTATTCTTGAATGAATCGCACATGACCCACCTTGAGATTAAACTACCGATAAAAACATTAGGCACCTGAGGGTTAAAAGAGGCTACTAAGCAGAACCATAAACGTATCAAACAACTTTAAAAGACTTGGCAGTAAATGCTTTGCTGAGCAACAGAGATGCTAACTCTTGATATTCTCAGATGGGGCACAAATTAGAATATGTAGAAAATTACCTACCATGAATAAAATTGGTACTTATCTATTATATAATATATTTTAATGAAGATAACGATAGGACAAGGTGTCTTAACAAATAGAAGACATATATAGATGTATAACAGAAGTTTCAATGTATTATCATTATCACGTCAGCATTTAAGTTTCTGTGATTTGAACTATCAAAGTGTGTTCTTTCTCAAAATTTTTAGAGTGGGCTCAGCCCCCCAACGTAGCATTGACTGGAGATGGCTCGAACCCCTCCTAAGCCCTCACGTTGTCGACACCTGCGCTGATCAATTTTCCCAGCAATGACTTTCTCGATCAGCGTTTGCATGCAATCACAATATATCAAGCTTGTTAGTGACTTTAAGGTGACAGTGTACACGCTTCTTAGAATCTTATCAGAGCCAATAAGTAGAGCTATTCAGTGTATTTCAAATCAATCCATTATACATAGTGTTATTCAAGGTAGGTGCAATCTCTTATTTGCAATCTGTAAGAGTTGATGCGCTTACTGAATGAGTACATAGCACATCGCAGGTGAATTTCTACCTCCATTATCTGGTAAGTAACTACCATCGGCATAATTTCCACATGACATTCCAAAACGGGTTGGGCCAATCCCAATGAAAGAGTCACATGATCCACAGTGATTTTGCTCGTTAGCAATGTATCCAATTCGTGTCAATATTGAATTCGAAGAATCTTTCATATTGAATCCCTGACGACTGCAATTCAGTTGCAATGATGAAGATGCAATCAGACTCTTCCATAACGACCGACCTAGACTTGTGTATGATGCGCGCCCCGTAATGAAAATAGATAAAAGGGATGCCTTGTTAATACCAGGGATTCGCAGCCATCGAACATCAGATGATACTTTCATGCCAATGCATACGTCACTGAATGATATTTTACTGAAAGCAGGAAACTTTGCTTCTTCTGTATAAAAGGATTTTATACCATTTTCAATATTGTATGTCGCATCGTTGGTCCAATGCGCAGACGTTCCCATGAAGGTACCCTACAAGGCAATGACTTACACATTTTTATTGGGTTTCCATGAGAAATGAACATGTTCACTGCAGTGGCCAGCTGATGCAATGAACAAAGTATGATTCAACGATCAACGAGATAATCATTAAGCGATATATTACCACTCAAAGGTCCCAATTAAGAGGTAGATCTTGATATGCAAGTGGGGTTTGGAAAGGTTGTTGAGATGAAGTATGCTGGTTGGGTCGGAATAAATGGTGGGTATAAAGCTTGGGCTAACTGTGCACCAACCAGAATATGGAAAACATCACTTCAAACAGTTACTATTCTGAATCTTGTCGTACATCACCCATACTTTATTTGGGTAGGTGCAGCAAGGCAAAACCTTTTTGCAGGCTTTTCCTATAAAGTTCAAACATCTAATAAGCGGAGAATCTAATAAGAGAGAGGAGAGGTCGGAAAACTCTGTGAAAACCATGAGGGGACGCTTATTCGGAATCTAAGATCAGATCATTAAACGGTCTTTGATGTGTAAAAGCGACAGGCAATTGGAAAGTAGGCAGTTTGTCTTGTGATCAACTATGATTCAATAGTCACTTAAAAAGGCACTAATTATTGAAACAACTTTATCATAGGGAGGAAATATTTTATCTATTCCACATTGGCTCCGTGCTATGTGTTGCTAACCTAAAACAATTTTGCTTCCTTGAAAGGCACTTTAAAATTTAAATTGTAGACGTGTATTTCTGTCATACATCGTTTCGGGTAGAGGAGGAAAAAGAGGTGGGATATCAAGATTAACTGAATAATAACGAGGCCCGTACCCATGGTGTGGTATGGAGTTGCAAATGCCACCCTGGGGCAACAAGATTTCGCCTTCTTGCCACCCCTGGGAATGCTGCTTCCTTCTTTTATCATTGCCCCATTATTATCGTTAAAGAGAGATCTAACATTTAGGTTGACCTCAAATTTGGTCTGTACGAAGTACTATAAAGCTCAATCTTTTCCTGCACAAACATTATCCAATTGATTGTGATAACATAAAGTGTGAAATAAGCTCTAAGATGTTGTTTCAGGTTATTCCTCGAGGAAATTTTTTGCCACCCCTTGAGACAAAGGCTTGGCTACATAGTTGATATTAGCTTGCAAACTTATTCAGTTTTTTGTGCCACCTTTGTTCCATTAACTTTTAGTGCCAATGTCCACCCTCCTTTTCCACAAGAGGCCGTAGATTTCTCCATTAAACAATGATGGCTTCCTGACTCTAGGTTATAAACACCAGAAAGTGATGAAGGATTATCTTTGTATATCTCTTTGCAGCTCTTGTAAACTACGAGAGAATAGTTGAAAGTCTGAAACTTCTAACTACCTTTTTTCTCATTATCGTATAAAAGCATTGATAATTATCTCCAAGCATGCGGAAAGGTAGGCAAACATTCAATGAATGATGTTCATCTAGATTATATCTTCAGCATCTATTTCTAAATCAAAATTTCAGCAAAGCTGAATGTCTTGTTCAGTTTTACACATAAGCGTATTAGACGGGATGGGGGGGGGGTGTGCAGCCGCCCATGCTTGTTCAAAAATCTGTTCCACTTGGTCAAAGTTTCTGTAAGAGCAATAGTGAAGTTTGGACAACTTTTCTTACTGCTCTCTATCTCAATTTAATATTTCGGGCAGAAATTTCGTAGCCCCCCTAAATTTGACGTCCTCCTACGCCCATGGTTTGGCAAATATCAAAAATACAAGATAATGAGACAATTTCCCGTGCAAACCAAAACAGTATTGCAATTTTGATTATTAGCAGAACTATGATGCTGGCCCGATAAATGTCTTCTCAAGTCATTGGTCTATGAAATTATGAGAACCTACCTTTTGGAGGTCGATGGTGCTGAAAACAAAGCAAAGAGAGTGAAAGCATTATCAAATACAAGGTATGATGGCTAAGAAATATTGTTTCATGTAATGCATGGAATTTATTGATTGATTTCTTGATTGATTGATTGATTGATTGATTCATTCATTCATTCATTGTTTGATTTATACAAAATACAATTTCCTATTGGGCCTATTTATGACGGCGCTTAATGGAGTTAATTTTCCCCAAATGATGTTAATTGACCGGTGTAAAAAAGGCCGAAAATTCACAATTTTCGGACAAGCAGTGGCCTTACTTTTGTAATTCTTGTTCTTGTAACCATCCACATATTTCGTCAACAGAGAAGTGGGGTCTTTCGAAATGTTTATGTTTATTTTTAGAGGTGGGAGAAAAGAGGTGGATGTGCTGATATACGCAAATATACTCGAATCAGAAACAAATTTAGTTAGTTCAGATAAAATATTTAGCAATCAACAGGATTGACAGAATTTGCGACACACTCCTTTCTTTTTTTAAACTTCTTATTTGAATATATCATTAACTAAATACAATATACAATAATACACCTCTCAAGTACATAGCAGTGTAAAATTGGCTTGCTTGTTAGAGCATAACACAAAAATGAAACAAAAAAAAAAAGAAGTAAGCAAACAAGGAATAGGGAAAATGAATAGTTAAAGTTCTGGGTTAGTCCAAGGCTTGTCTCGACGACAGGAAATGTAATAGCTGGATCGAATTGAGATGTTCATGGCTTTCATTATAATTCTTTTTGTGATTGTCTTATCAAAATGTAAATCATGTAGTAAGGATAAAAGAGAATTGCAGGAAAAACCCATAACCCCAATAGCACCCATAGAGAGATTGACGAACATGACTTTGCTGTAAGAAAGAGAAAGATCATTTATCAGTAAGCTGTATTTAGCTGCTTTACGATCGCTATTGTTCTGTATATTTGTTTCAAAACCGACAGTAAGCTCAAGGATGTAAAGTATCTTTGCATCTATAAGAAGAAGAAGGTCTGGACGAAAAGAATCACCCGTAATCAAGCATGGAGATAGAAAGGAAGGTAGATCAGCATAAACAGTGCACTGTTTAAATGTGCTTGCGAGAAAAAGAAGGACAGAGTTATGTCTCCAAGTGTATCTGCCTTCATCTAAATATGACTTGCAGCTGGATACAACATTTTGTAAAGTTTCTGACTGGATGCAGAAGGAGCAATTAGACGATTGAGAGAGTTCCAACTTACAGAGATTTTTGCGAGTAGGAATAGTGTTATTAAGATACTTTACAGAAAAATTGAAAATGTTCCTAGGCAAGTTTTGCTGGACACTTGACCATAAGCCTTTTAAATTCTGGCATGAATTCATGATAACAGACGGAATAACTAAACCTTGGGATAAAAGGGTGTTGTTTATTCGCTCTTCGTGGTCATGTTGAATAGACTTGAGAACTTGCGTAGTGTTTTGAAATTGGTCGTATTGAAGATTTGTTCCATCACTAGTTTCAGCCCAAAGAGTCTTGATATCCAGGTTTGGAGAAGATTTTAATGCATTGCGTATAACAGTTTGACATTCGATAAATTTCGTAGATGGAAGGATAAGGTTGATACCGTATCTAGACTTATTTAAGATGAGTCTAGATACGGTATCATATGAATTAAGATTATAAGAATATTGGGGTTCAGAATCTCTGAACTTTAGGCATAATTTGTGAACAAGACAAGGTCTGGTCAATTTTAACTATCAAGCTCTTTTGAATGCTTTAAATTGTCACCCAAAACGACGGTAGACCGAATGTCTTCTCTGGAGTTATAAGCATAGGCATCAAATCTTGATTGGATAACAAAGGAATCACCATCGAATGATCCCTGCCAATAATACTGCGAGAATTCATGCGAAAAGTATCGAGAAGCCTGTATTGGTGGTAAAAAGTGCAACTTATTCGCGAGAAAACTGATAACACATAGTTTCGAATAATTGAAAAATATTTTGCAAGCATGTTCAGAAGGCTTCAACTCACATTTCCAGAAGGAGAAACTTTTATACCTTGCGCAGATCAAATGTTATCGACATTACAAGCTATCCATCTTTCTTTGTAATGTTGATAACTTTTGATCTACGAAAGATCAATATATATATATATATATATATATATAT
>WIPJ01001684.1:194746-222810 GCA_018155075.1 Cassiopea andromeda
ATGGCTAGACATAGAGGAACATGCGGTGCAGAATTCACGAGAAAGAGAAAGAGATGTCAATTTTGCGGGAAAGATCTAGCAGAAGGCTACGTTAAGAAGCATGAAATAGTTTGCAAGAAGAAGCATGACGAGAGAGTGGTGGATAGGCAAACCCCTCAGGGGGCTGAAAAGGCCTAGATTCAAGATTCAAGATTCAAGATGATGACGATGATAATAATGACAACAATGATAATGATAGCCAGGATGATGCTGATGATGATATTGTTGTTGATGATGATGATGATGATGATGATAAGTATTTTGCTGCAGACAATTCATTGAATGAGGATTGTCATAATAGCGACGGCATGTTGTATAAATTAGAGCAATACTGTAAATTAAAATCGAAAGTTTCGGACGATCAAGCTTCCAGGCAAAATCATGTCCAAAAGTGTCATTGTGGGAAATGCTTTTTGGTTCTAAGGTATCATCTCCCAATAGAGTAGTTTTTCAAATATAAGCTGAAATATGAGCTATATGAAGCGTGCCAATGAACTTTAATCATTTGAACATATCATTTTGCATTGTCCTTCACACTCTTCATCAACACTTTCATGTTGTTCTTCCTCATCATATGACAAAGGTACCCTTAACAATGACGTCACCATTAGGACACACACTGAAAAACTAGAAATCTTGGGCACCCAAAAGGAATCTTATACTTCTTTTTAAATGCGCTGTTTGTCTGGAATTCATTAAGCATGATAAAGTGAGAATACTTTATTAAGTACAGTTGTAAGAACCGTTATAGCTTTTGGGGTTCCTCTCACGTACGATATATACTGCTCCCTTCTTGCTGGGCTTGATCATATGTTCATGCATCTACTACATACTGGACGGTAAAAGTTTTCAAGTGTCTATTATATGGAAGTACCGCATAAATCTTTCATGAGACCTCTACATGAACATTGGCTGG
This sequence comes from Cassiopea andromeda, assembly GCA_018155075.1. Classification (NCBI taxonomy): domain Eukaryota; kingdom Metazoa; phylum Cnidaria; class Scyphozoa; order Rhizostomeae; family Cassiopeidae; genus Cassiopea; species Cassiopea andromeda. The sequence goes on from WIPJ01001684.1 coordinate 195,702, forward strand.
TTGGGCTAAACCACTATATGATAAAAAACCCTGAAATTAGGGAAAATGCTAGGTCGGAGCAAGATGGTCTTTTTCAAGAGTTAGAGTAGAAACTGCAGTAATTATTAACTAAACCGTAAGCTGCAGTAAAAAGTAGCATTTTTTTCAGAACTTAGTTTTTATACACTAAACATGCAAATTTAAATCTTTCCAATCCTAGGTAATTTGTTTTCAGCTTGTCTATGCTAGTTAATTTAGTGATTATATAGTTAGTATGGTCTGTGTTAATAGACAGATCGTTACGCATCTCAATCAGCAAATTGCGGGACCATCCAAAGATACCAAGAGAACTTAGAGACAATGGAGACTTTCATTTTATATTCCGCTTTGTACAATGCAAACCCTCACTTAACAAAGCAGTTACAATTGGCTAGTCTGACAATAACAAAATCAATTACTACCAACTACAAGAGTTGAAACAAGGACAATAACAATAACAACAAATTTATCATGCATTTTGCAAGGGTTTCATAGATGGAAAGAAGTTCTGGACTATTCCACTGCTTATTTCTACAGCAAAAAATATAATAAGTCGTTTGAATGATAGTATTAGAGAGTTATGAAATCTGGTAGCAAAGGTGTTATATATCAATAGCTAGAGCATTGGTGTAGTTTGTGGTTCTTTTGTCAATTTTCAACTTTTTCATCTTTTCAATAAAGTCAGCAGTGCTCTTGTCATATATACCCAAAGCGCTTATCGAGAGATTTGCGAAATTTACCTTCTCATAATCGTTGTTTATTTGCTGTAACAGTTTCCCTATATAATTGTTTCTTTCTTCCGGTATTGCTTCGTTGGTTAGGTTCGTATCCCACAGTCAATTCTAAAATATGAAGCGATTTATTAGAAAGTCAAAGAAGTAAATCCGGTCGCAAATCGTGCGGTGATAATAGAAGTACTAGCCAATCCTAGGATGTCAGCAAAAGTCTTTGCCTGCTGCAATGATGGAAATGTTATGGGAATGAAGATAAGGATAGAGTCATGGTGCCAAGTGTAACGGCCTTGTTGAAGATAGACTTTGCAACCAGAAATTATATGAAGAAGGGATTCTTATGTTCTTCGCCATTTATTAAAATCTTCACCAAATGACTCCATGCATACCTTGTGGAAGGAGACGAGTGATTCGACCAATATTCAATGTGACCAGTACAAAACCACAAAAGATGTTTTGAAATCCTTTCACTCACAAGAAGACAGGCTCAGAGACCAACTTTCTTCACAACGTTCGCTTTTTTCGGTGCATGAGTGAACACTCACTAACTACCTTAAATTCACTATGGTCATCTGCACAAAGTAGCTTGCCAAAAAATATATTCAGCTTTCTATCAAATACATAAACAACACTCTTCCAACAAAGACTAATCTTAAGAGATGGGGTCTATCATCATCTTCAAACCGATGGAGGATGCACGTTTAGCCCAAAATTCTTATGAGGACGAAAGATATTGCTCAATATACCTGATATTGGTAAGTCTAACCATGAACAAAAATATTTGGTGACCAGGTTAGCAAGGTTTCAGATATCCATGTTTCTGTAATGTCGGCAACAGTAGGAATAATAGTAATAGTAATACTAATATGTTTTCAAACTTCATCATATGTATCATATTAAAATCTACAAATACAAGTATCACCAAATATGTGATCTGTATTTGGCTGGCATACAATGATACACTAAATTTTTAAAATATGTAAATATGAAATAGTTTATAATAAAAGAAAAATACAAACTAAATGTAGTTCGGTGCAGAAGCAGTAGTAATATCAACTAGCGTGTTCAGTAACTGAGAAGCTCTGGGTTGCATAATGGTTTGTTCCTCATGCAAAATATGCAAAAGGTCGTGCGAATAACAATAGTAGAAAGCTTGGAAATAGTGACATTGAGGTGCTGATTATCAAAGCCTACTTTATTCATGGTAATAGCATTAGTAATTTATAGCAATAGTAATACTAATGTATTAATAGTAGCAATACTAATAGCATCAATGTTTAAGTACGATGCCCTATCAGCAAAATGAATTGAAAGTATTTCAAAATGGAAAAACTGCTCTTCCTGGGGGTCGTGTTTTATTGCTACTACCCATCTCAGCTTTTTATACAGGTAGAGATACAACTTTTGTTTTGCATTTTTGGTAATTCTAACAAGTTTTACTTTTGCCCAAAGTTCTACTTGCTTTCTCCAAGATTGCTATTGACAATCCAAAAAATTGTGTGCCAAGTATTTTTTCCAAAGTTCCGGTCCGAAAGGGTTCGGTTTCATTGTAAGTCCCCAAAGTCAGTTTAGTGTTCAACCTATGTCTTCAAGAACTTATGGGGTAAAAGGCTTTAGTGAGACCAATGAAGCATATTCGTAGTGAAGACGCATTAAGGAGGATTGAGTATTTTTAAGCGTTTTAAGTTAGTAAAGCAGTTGAAATTTGAGGAATTGAAATATGGAATAACTAGGAAATATGCCTGGTTATCAACTTTGATTCCAGATTCTACAAAACATTGTTACTCACACTAAAAAAGGAACATTTATCTACTCTAGAGAACCAAATAATCGTAGGGTGGAAATAATTGAAGGCCTAGAAAAGACTCTGAAAGGTGATGCTTAAACAGATTGGAGAGAATGGAAGCATTGGCATAATAGAGGTCATGAGTCATTTTTACACTTGCTTGTGTAGGCTAAAAAGAATAATGAATAAGAGAAAGAGAACAATGTTGCCTTAACGAAGCAAATTACAGAAGAAGCTGAATATCACGCTTGACATCTTCAGAAATAATAATTGGGTGGTTGGAATAACGCAAGGGGTTTGGAACAAGGCTCAAAAACTAGTTGTCGGAAAGGAAGACGATCACACGTAGTGGTCAGCCAAAATTTTGAATTATTTCACTACCAATAAAGTTAAAGGATACCTTCTGATATGACGTACTTGTGAAAAGCTTAAATTTATAAGAAATTTGTACTTATCTATGATACAATATATTTTACTGAAGACAACGAAGTGACAAGGTATTCTAACAAAAAGAAGACATATATAGATGTATAGCAGAAGTTTCAAAGTAGTATCATTATCACGTCAGATTTTAGGCTTCTGGGATTTAGACTACGAAAATGAGTTCCTTCTCACAATTTTTTAGAGTGGGCTCAGTCCCACCCATACCATTGTCCGGAGGTGGCTCGACCCTCCTAAGTAGCCCTCACGTAGTCGTTGCCGGCGCTGATCAGTTTACCCAGCAATGACTTTGTCAATTGGCGCTTGGATGCAATCGCAATATTACTAATAAGCTTGTTAGTGAATTTGATGCGACAATGTAACGGCTTTTAACAACATTAGCGCTTGCTGGTATGCAGCACACTCTTATTAGAATTTTATCAGAGCCAATGAATAGAGCTATTCAGTGTATTTCAAATCAATCCATTGTACATAGTGCTATTCCAGTTAGGTGCAATCTCTTATATGCAATCTGTAAGAGTTGATGTGCTTACTGAATCAGTACGTAGCACATTGCAGGTGTATTTTTACCTCCATTATCAGGCGAGTGTACACTAGTGGCATAATTTCCGCATGACATTCCAAAACGGTTGGGGCCAATTCCAATGAAAGAGTCACATGATCCACAGTCGTTTTCCTGATTAGCAATATATCCAATTCGTGTCAATATTGAATTCGAAGAATCTTTCACATTGAATCCCTGACGCCTGCAGTTCAGTTGCAATGATGAAGATGCAATCAGACTCTTCCATAACGACCGATCTAGGCTTGTGTATGATGCTTGTCCCGTAATGAAAATAGATAAAAGGGATGTCTTGCTAATACCAGGGATTCGCAGCCATCGGACATCAGATGATACTTTCATGCCAATGCATATGTTACTAAAAGATATTTTGCTGAAAGCAGGAAACTTTGCTTCTTCTGTAAAAAATGATTTTAGGCCATTGTCAGTGTTGTATGTCTCATTGTTCATCCAATATGCAGACGTTGCCATAAAGTTGCCCTACAATGCAATTAGTTGAATGTGACTTGAATGCGTGATCAAATGATGCGATTAAAACTGATAAAATTATTACTGATACAGCCATTGAATGATGAAAGTAGTTTATCATTGTATGACGTTTGGTGCATAAAAGCGAAGGGTAACCATGTATGTTATTGTGCAGAAGCCCAGACTGGGTCCCAGGGGAGGTCTATCTAATAACTTTTGATAAGAATTTTGGTTGCCACCTGATACTTTTGGGGTCTTTCCTGTAATATTGCATCATATCGAGGCACTAGCTGTTAGTACACGTTTTTTTTTATAAGAAAATCATTATTTTGCCTGAGCCTAAATTTTCTTAACATTTCCCGAAATTGAGCCTCAGATTTTCTTAAATTTTTCTTAAATTTTACTGAAATAAGCTGGCTACAGTGGTTTAAAACTTCATTATTAATATTGTATACATGAATTTGAATTCCATCTTTAACATTTTGAATGCAATAACGACGAACTACCGATTTTTGGCTTATAAAAACACTTACTTTTGGAAAATGAGCCTCGTGATTTTCTTAGGATTTTCTTAAAATTTTGACGATTTGAGCCTCATTTTCTTATAAACTTTTTTCTTATAAAAAAGGACGTGTATTCGTACAATTTTTTGTTATTGCTTTGGAGCCTTTCATAATGGCGGATGTTAATGCACTTTGATTGATTCCCGTCACCCTGTGTTTTGCCGTGCATGGCAAATACATTCTCCCCTCTTGTTGGTTTTTCCTGTAATATTGCATTAAATCGAGGCTGCATTCAGCTGCTCAGTTGCATCCTTCGTTAGATTTGGCATATTTGGCTCTTGTCAAAAAATTGCAGTTGATATTTTGTTGTTGCACAATGTCATCGATACTTCTCGATAAATTTGAGGTATTTCAGATGGACCCCTCCCTTTATCATGGAATGCTCAAGTAACCCCTTGAGAGCAGAATTTTAATAGTGTTGGGTCCTTGACAGTGTGATGACTTGAGTTTTAATGGTACAAGCAAGTTATACTTTTGAACTCAGTTGACATCTTCTATTGGCAGCTGCAACTTTGGCCAAAGTAGTTAGACACTACAAATTTCCATAGATGCTATCTCTTCCCCATTCTCCCCTGCAATGCGATGGTTATTTGCCAAAAATTTTGTTTGTTTTTCGGTAATTTCAAATACTTAATAGTAGACGAGCATTTCTTGTATGCAATTCTAGATCCTTTTGGATAGAGGAGGAAAGAGAAGAGATAAATCAACAATAAACCGCAGTGGCTAAAAGTACTTTGAGCCTGGTGTAAGAAAGACCTTCTTTCAGCGTTGCAATGACTTTTGGCAAGAATCGTAACTTTCATATTCAGTTTAATGTCCAGGAATACGATAATGCTGCTATAATGTTAATCATGCTTATCATGCTAAGTGTTCTAAACCATGGAACAGCTAGTGCAATTATTTGATCTTGAATGTGAGTGTATTTGCAACAAGACGCATTTCTATAAGCTCAGAATCCTTGAAATTTAAGAATAATGCAAAGCTCAAGCTTCATCCACGCATGGGACTTTTGTGCACTCGAGTTGCAATTTGTAGATTTACTTTGGCATGAGCGATGTAATAGTCATTGTTCTTTTTTCTTTCCTTTTTTCGAGCGATGGTGATTTGAACAAAGATTTGAAGAAAGTCCTTCGATTTTCTGGCAAAGTTGGGCCTTAAGTACTTAAGAAAAATTTAAGAATAATCTTAGGTTTAAAACTCCAAAAAATTGGAAAGATTGAGGCACAGCAAAAAATTGGGCATTCTTATTAAAAAGTGTGCATCAATTTATTGCAATTTTATTCGTCAATAACTGTAATTTTGGGCTTCATCAGACAAAATTCTTTTGGGCGTTTCTTTTAACCAATCACATGCTTTGTACTTGGATGAGTACGCTGAACAGAAAATACTAATGTGATTCACCAGTTTGTCCCACCTTTGTTCCATCAACCTTTAATGCCAAAGTCCAACCTCCTTCTCTACATGAGCCGGTAGATTTCTCCATTAAGCAATGATGTCTTCCTGACTCTAGGTTGTAAACACCAGAAGGTGAAGAAGAGTTGTCATTGTAGGCATCTTTGCAGCTCTTGTAAACTACGATAGAATTGTTAAAAGTCTAAGATTTCAAATGGCCAGTTTGCTCACCAGCATATAAAAGCATTCTTAAACATCTTACAGCATGTACAAAAGGCATGCAAACATATAAAGAAGGACTTTCATCTAGGTTTTATCTTCAACATCAGTTTCTAATTCCATACCACGTTTAGTACATCTAGTAATGGGCTTCAGCTTTACCTCATTCATGCAATGGAAGTTTATAGTAAACCTAGCTAAAAGTCAATCAATAACTAACCCCACACGGGTTTAAAGAGCATCAATACATCTATGCACAGCCTAATGGAAGAATCACCCAGTTTAATCCCATACTGAGCCTGTTTTCAATAAAACAATGGTGTTTAGCCTTAAGCATAATTTCATTTTATTTGCTGGCACAGTTCCTTTACGTTACGGAATGAAAAAGTTTTATGATCTTTCATGTTTGGAAGTTGTCAAAATATATACGTGAAATTACTCATTTTGTATTTTGACAATTATCACACATAAAAATAATAATAAAGCTATTCTACAAAACAAACAGTAAAACTGCTTTGGTGGCTACCCTTTTTGAATATTAGTAGAACTATGATCAGTGGTGTTGCCACGGGGGAACTGGGGGGACATATCCACCCTTTTCTTACCAAGATCAAGTTTCTAAGTCGTCCAAATTTGATAAAAAACGCTAGGTGGGTGAGGGAACTCTAGCAAGATTTTGAAATGGTTGTGGAAACCAGATTGCGTAATAATTTTAGGGCGTGGCAACCAAAATTCCCCTAGTCTGCGATGGCTGGCACTACCCTTGACTATGATATTGGTCTGATAAATATTTACTCAATAAAAATAAAAAGGATATCTCTTGTTGCATTACAAAGGTCTATCAGGCTTCTGTGGATTCCTTCCCAGCTGTGGTACATGAAATTTGGAACCTACCTTTTGGAGATCGTTGGTGCTGAAAAAAAAAGATAAAGAATGTAGATGTTATCTAGCATAAAATGTGAATGGCTTAGAGATATGGTTTCATGTATCAGTGACGCATAGATGTAAGCATTTTATAAAGATTTAAAATATATGTTGAATGGAAAAATTCTTGCTATTCTGCCTTCTGCTGCAAAGAAGCAACCCTTTGAAGACCCACTTTCTGAATTTTGAGTAACTTCTTTTCATAAGCAGAAATGCCATTATTTTTCCGTTGGAATTAAAGAAGCTCATTGATAATACAACGTTCAAATGACCTCCTCTTGGTACAATTTAATGAATGGGAAAATTCTCAGGAATATTACAAGATATTTTCTTGTTTGAACTTCTGTATTTTTATCTACATTCGGAAATTTATGGATCTTTATACAGATATATGCTGCTGGAAGCTAGAGAGAAACTTCATAAGCATGTTAGTGAGGACAACCAGGGTTGACGCAGCTCCCCATTTGTAGAAGCTGCAAGAAAGGCAATAATGCTACAACATATTTATCATCTCATTGGTCATGGTGTGTTCTACGACCTTTGTATTTTTTAGTTATAGTAGTTGGTCCAATGGTAAAAACACCCCCATCTCCAAAGGAGAGTTTCTATGCACACCTCTGAACACAGGGCAGATAATATGAAACAACTAGGGTTTTCCAATGCTCTTTGGCAAAAGCTGGCCCGTTCTGCAGGTACATAGAAAAGCGCGCGGCAACACTAAAAGTATTATCATTTAGGTATCCACCTGTAAATGTATACAAGCATTTGTACTTGTGAAGTAAGCCGCTCTGAAATCAAGGGGAACTGTCATAAAATGACCACAAGTGACGCCTATTGTGCTATGTTATTTTCAGCTGCTTCTAATGAGGAGCAAATATACATTGTGGACCACAATAAATAATGGATTATATTATTTACATTGCCACTAGGAGCAATTTAGGAAAACATCCAAAATGATGAAAATGATTGTATTTACAAGCACAAACGGTCCCTCGAAAGCTTGCATTGTATATCGTAAGATAACTGCTAAGTAATATTGATGTATAACTGCTGCATTTACTCTAAAGACAAGAACATCTTAGAATAGAGTACAAAGTACAGCATTAGAAAAGAACTACTTTAGAAAAGCGTAAGCTTTGAATTCTGCTGTCAAAAAAACAGCAGAAAACAGCTAGTTTAGAAAATGGTAAGTATTGAATTCTGCTGTCAAAAAAAAAACATCAGACAAACAGCTAGTTTAGAAAATTGTAAGCATTGAATTCTGCTGTCAAAAAAAATAAACATCAGACAAACAGCTAGCTAAGAAAATTGTAAGCATTGAATTCTGCTGTCAAAAAAAAAGTCAGAGAAACAGCTAGTTTAGAAAATCGTAAGTATTGAATTCTGAAAGTGGATTATCAAATAGTTACTATTCTCAAGTTTTGGCTGCTTCTGGTACAGAAGATATAGATATAGCCATTGAATAAGCTGGGTGAAATAGGCAGGAGTTTTCATGGAAAATCTCCCGTCACAAAGTGGCAAAATCTCACCACTTCTTCATGGTGTTCGCTTAAATTTGCGAAAACAGGCCCATTTTACTGTGCTCGTTCCCTTCAAAAGTTCAAGCACAAAAAATTTATAACAACACATGGATACAACTGCTAAATAGCAGAATCTCTTTTGCAATGCTGATTATATTGCTAACGAAATTCACTATCATACAGAGTTCGCATAGGTCTTGGGAAGTTGTGGAAAGTTATGAACGTTGACAACGCCATTTTCAAGGACCTTGAAATGTTTGGTAATGGGAGGAATTCGAAATGATTATAATTTTTTTTTTAATCTTATATGGAGAAAAACTTATAAAATGTCGTAAAATGGGTGTAGTTTAGCATCATAGTAAACGCCCTATATGCTTTGTCTGTTGATTTTTCTATTTAGAATGTAACACATAATCTATAAAAAATCATTAAATATAGCGTTGAGAAAAACGCTTTTTCATTTTTAGGGGCTTCAAAATGTGAACGAAAATGTGTTTCATGGTTTAGGAAATTTTGTAATTCCGGAAAAGTTTTGGAAAAGTTTGGGAAACATTTGAAGTAGATTACACTAAACTTATCATAGTACTTTCTCAAGATTTGAAAGGGCATAATATTTTGTTTGCAAATTACAATATGAAATACATCTTGACACAAATAAACAATCCTTAGATTCTTTGCAATTGGTGGTAAAAACATTGATGCCCTTCAACATCATGCACATTAATGAAGTTTTTGAGCAAATCTGTGGACTTTGAAATTCAAGTACTTTTCTAAAATACTCTTTTCATTCCAATTCCATATTTGCCAAGCATCTCATATAAATCTAAGTAAAACCTAAGCGTTTTGTAAACTTTAGTGCAGGTGGGTATATTTAAAGTGAAAGAAACAAGAACCATATGCTGCAAATTTACTTCTTCCTTGTAAAGTGAGAGGAAAAAGAGCCGTTGGCTAGCAAAGTTTGGATCTTCCTTGCAAAGTGGAAGGAAAAAGAACTATTTGCTAGTAAATTTACCTCTCCCTTCTAAGGTACGTAGATCCATCATCATCATAATTGTCGTCATCATGAAGATGAACATTAACACCACTACATACGCCTTAGTTGTACCAATGGTACCAGACAGGTTAGAAGTACTGCGTATCAAATGCTGCTAAAGTGCTGACAATGATAGAAGCGATCAATGTTAAAATGGATCATAGATTGGTTGAAAATATAGAGTTGCAAGCTATGAAAGTGCGGACAGTGCATAGAGGTCATTTAAAGCTAATGCCTATAGAGGGGCTCAGTGAGATATGTTGGGGTTTCTAGAACACCATCCCTACAATGCACCTGGAAAGAGCCTATTTCCATCAACCGCTACATACCTCGCTATTGTGTCAGTCTTGTCTATTTTGAGGTCTTCGTGTTTGTCCTCTCTACATTAATTAGAAGTCACTTAGTATTATGCTTACAGATTTTGAAGATCGTTTAGCTGCTGTTCCTTTTCAAGTGAAACTAGTAAATCACTGTGCTTTCTATTTGCATAGCAGGGTTCTACTGCCAATCCGCCATTCCTGTCTTATGCCATTAAGTGAGATAATTCCTTTTGCAACGCAAAAAACAATTTGTATTGCTTAAAACTTCATTTGAAGTGATTAAACTTAACAAATTGCAAGCAAACAAACAATCCTAAAATACTATTTATACATTATTCAAAGCACATCAGTACAGAATGGCAAACAAGTACGTTAATGATTAACACAATTGTACATTGTGTATTTCCTATTTCGGCCTAATTAGAAAATTTAAACAACTCCAGATTGAAAACGGGTTGTTTGCATTTCTAGCCTGCAGTGTTTTCCTTTCTACGCAACACTGTGACGACAGATGTTGTAATGACTTTATTGCAGTACGTGATGGCATCGGTGCCGACTTTTTGGCACAGGCGCCGATGCCTTCAAAAGTGTTTGAAAGGACTGTGACATACAGGATGCTAATTCCACCTCATTATGACCAATGATCTTGTAGCTTTGTACACATTGGAGGTCCTACACCTATCATCTACGCTCATTCTATTGGAATTTGGGTGCCACATCCACCCGTTACCCCCTTCCAAATCGCTCTGGCTGCATTCCTGTCATGTGTGGGGGCTCAAATAAGAGCATTTATAAAATTTCCTACCATAAACACTCTTTGTAATTATGCATTATAATATGTCTTACTAGCGATAACAAAGAAAGGTAATCCAAATAAAAACAACAGATGTACAGCAAAGGTGTTAATGTAATATCATTATTATATCAACTCTTGGGTTTCTACAAAGGCGGCGCTAGGAAAAATGTTTGGTGGATTTCAGGTCTCGAGCTGCCAAGTAAGAAATGTGAACTCAAATGTTACTACCAAAGCTGTTTAACTTCTTCAAATGCTGTAAGCCAACTGCTTTCCAGATGTAGGTCATCAATACAGAAGCACTTTTTACGCACGACGCATAAACTTCTCCAAGAGACAATTGGGGGACTGGGGGCTTACCCACCAGAAAAATGTTTGAAAGCACTCTCTCTAGAATGACAGAAATGCCCTTTTGCGTAGTGGGAAACATGTTTTCATCATTGATCTTCATTCTAGGATGGAAAATATATTTTCCCACCCCTTAATCTTTGTGCACGAACTTGAAACCTCAAAACTTTGGTCTTTCAACAAGAAATCTTATCCTGAGATGGCCTACTTAGGCAAATGCAAAAGTTACCAGAAAATGTATCAAGTCAAATTCTGATACTCCAAAAAGGTCCTGCCCCCAAGCTCCTAGCCATTAGGTTTTGGCTGCAGCATGCCTTTCTGCTGTCAATTTGTAAAGAAAACTGCTAATGTGTGTATCTGTGTCGAAAAGGAAAGGTAGCACAGCAGAGCATTTCCTACATGTGCCTGCACTTGAATATACACAGATTGATACACCCTTATGAACAACGTAAGCTCACCTCTCCCTTACATCCTAAGCAAATACTGTCCCTCTCTAGCAACTGGGCTTCGATGTAGGCCATACAAAACACGCAATGCCACCTGCGTACCATACTTTAGGGCATATCGGATTTGAACCTTCTACGCTTTGTCTGCCGACTAGACAGCTATAAATGTCATATCTGCCGAGAAAAATTCATGATTTTCAATCTGTGGGGGGGGGGGTGTCGCACCTTCCAACACCTCCGTAGCGCTGACAATAGGTTTCTCTCATATGGGCAAACAAAAAAGAGTTCTTTCTCACAATTTTTTGAGTATGTTCAGCCAATCGTAGTATTTCCCAAAGGTCAATCGAGCCCCAAGCCCCCGCGCAGTTGGTGCCTATACTCAGGGGTGGCGCCAGAAAAATAATACTGGGGGCTAGTCCTGTCAAAGTTCCGACAGTGAGCGGTGTCAAATAATTTTAATGACGAAATCCTTTCGTACTTGCTAAAAAATGCTAAAAAAGCAACGTCATGGATACTATGAAAGTGCCAATAGTGCATATAAATTTATGTGCTGACGGGGGGCAACAGCCCCTAAGCCCCACACTAGTACCATCCCTACCTATGCTTGATGGGGTTTCATGGTGAAGCCAAAAATATTGCCACTCTTCAATTCATAGGCATTAAAGTACGAAAATTATGATTCTAGCAACCAAACATAACCCTAATGTCATTGCTAGTAAGCTTGTTTCCTCTCTTTCGCCTTATCACGCCGTTACTTTATCGTCTTTTGCATGCAGTTGGTTACGTAACTAACCTCATATATTACATAGCATAAATATTATCTACTAATTACTCCAACGCTGTATAATACTATCATTACTATTAATGGAAATGAAGTTATTAGAACTATACCTTGATAGATATTAATTTTTCGAATTGTATCATTATTAATATTTCCAAAATATTAATAATGAGACTGTATCACTTCGCCAAAAAAGCTAATATGTTGTCAGAGAGCTCCGTTTTCAACAAGCTCCGTTTCATATCGCATTAGCGTGGAAGGAAGGCAAAAATGCATCTAAATGTATGCTTCTTCATATAAAAACACATTCATTTACATTGCTTTTTACCCTCCACCCACATGACCCACACTGATACGATTGATAACGGAGCTTTCAGAAAACGGAGCTTTCTAAAAATGTATTGGTGTGGACGCTACCTTAGCAACTTCGATAAATAACAGTTCGATACAATCCTACCACTTTTGAATGAGAGTACAGCAAGGAGGATTCAGATGTACAAATACTGCATATATGCTACCTAGTGCTTGTGGCTTCTCGAACGAATTCTCGCAACATTATTGGCAGGAATCCTTTGATGGTGATTCCGTTGCTAGCCAATCAAGATTTGACGGCTATGCTATGGCTATCAGCACTTTGAGGAGCTAGTATCATTTCGTTCAGAATGAATCGTATCTATGGTTACAGGCAGTACTAAGAAATAATTTTGCATATGTTAAGTACTAACTCGCTTTGTTTATTTGCAGTTCTTGAAAAGAAAATTATATCGGCAAGATAAAAGCTTGAAGGTGATTTTCTAATACGCACACATATTACTAAGAGAGTGGCCTTCGGGAAGAATGGTTTTGATACATGTTTTATAGCTTTTCGTGAACGGATTATACAATTTCCTCCAAAAGACGCCGATAATTTCATTAGTGATTCTGAAGAATACTCAACTCTACATGGAAGGCTGCTAAAAAAGCCAGCAAGAGAATTTGATTGGTATTTGTAAAGAATAATTCATTTTGAATCAAAATGCTAAAACATAGCATATTTGAAAGGAAGTTTTTAATATGGTTTAACTACGCAGCTGATACATTTTGTCAAGTAACTTTGCTCTTCCAATGGTGGAAAATTCACACAAATAGTTATGCAGTACAGAGTTTATCAACCTTTCTTAGCCCATAAAGCCCTTTTCCTTTCTATATTTTTCTGAGTGCGCCTTTATAGCTATTGGACAAGATACAAGCTTACAATTTTCACTAACAAGAAGTTAAGGGAGTATACCAATAACAAAAGAAGCAACACTTTATCGGGCCTTATTACGCCGGCCTTAAATGGCATTAATGTTTGATACATGGCGTTGTGAGGACAGATGCTAAAAGAGCCGAAGATATGGAAATTTTCTTGAAAAGCAGTGTTAATTTTACAGAAATTGTTGTCACTAGTGCACATCATATCTAGGCTTTTTTATTGGGAGAGGTGATTCAGATCATGAAAATTTATTCCAGAGGTTGCTTTCTCAAAATATCAATAAAGCAAGATATAAAAGAGTAAATTGTAATTAAAAAACTCGAAAAAAATGATGATGGAGAAATAAGAATTTAAACAGCGGGAGGAAGAAGACAAAATAGACAAGGACGCCATAACAATACTGAAAAAATGTCTGGAAAGCAGTGAGACAGTTGCAATTGACAAACGAGACAGTCTTTTCGAATACGTATAGCAAATGGCGCAGCAGAATTGATTAAATAATGCCACCAATTTTGCTTCCCTTGAACTTTGCATGATGGAGAGCATGGCTTTAAAGGATGTTGGAGCAAATTTGTGGACTGGTGGAATTAGGACCGGCGTAGAAAAGAGCCGCGTTTACTTAGGGATGGGGTAGAAATGGCTGATAAAGCAATCTCATGGCAATAAACATTTTTCATGAGAAAACCATCATTTTTTCTGAGGCTCCATTTTCTTAGCTGGTCCTAAAATTTAGCCTGAGATTCTCTTCAAATTTTCTTAACTTTTACTATAATAATCTAGCTAAAATACGTTGCTCTTTCCTTGCTAATCTTATATACTCGAATTTGAATTTACCTTTAACATATTGAATTTAATACAGACGTAATATCGATTTTTGGCCACCTAAAACACTTAACTTCGGAAGTTGAGCCTTGTAGTTTGTTATAAAATTTCTTAAGATTTTGGACGTTAGAGCCTCATTTTCTTACAGATTTTTTTCCTATAAAGAAAACGTGCGCATTCTTACTGTACATTCTTCGGTGCATTTATTTAATCTGGTAAACAACTTTTGATACAATTCTTGAAGAAAGTTGTTTGATTTGGAAAAGATGCTTATTTGCTGAATGAAATTAATGAATGCGAAGATAGAAGAAAAAGAAATATATAAGAAAATAATATTTATTTTGATATTTATTGATATTGATATTAATTTGCCAATTTGAATATGATGCAAAGTGCAGAGGAAACATTTTTACTAGTAAAAGCTGCTCTAAAGTGAAATTGTTTCAAAGACCACCAAAAGAACAAAATGGACCTTCAAATTGCAAAAGTCAGCTTGTGTACACCTAGAAATATTTCATTGAGCTCAAGGGTCCATGCGGAGCCCGGTTGAGAACCACTGTTCTAGTGGCCAGCAGAGATTCCGAGTCAAAGTTGAAATTTCAAGACATTATGAAGCATATGTTCGGATATACTGCAATAATGATTATTCGTATCTGATACAGCCATACAGCCGACTTCTATTGTAATCGCTTTTTTCGCAATGCATAGCGCTCCAGCGATCTACTGCCAAGCGGAAAGCTTTAGGTGATCGCTTGAAAGTCAAATTGACTTCAACTCTCAAAGCGACCACAGCAACCACGTACGACTGATTCATGTGAGAGCCCTAGCGACTAAAAGCTGCAATGGAGGTCGACCTTTATTGTAATGGAGGTCGGCCTTAACTGTCTCTCCATTGGCCGCCTTTTGATTAACCATATCAATGAAAACAAGTCTGCTGAAAGTTGCCAGAATTCGAACGCATCTTCCATGAAAACGTATGACGATTTTTATGTTAGCTTGGTTCCGTAATGATACGCTAGCAAGCACCTCAACATCATTTGCAATCTGTGAATCGGCGTCAGAGAAGCGCGTTGCTGCACGAAAGCAGATATGTATTGCGCTTAGGTTGATGAAATGAACTCAATTTTTAGGCCTTCGCATTAAGAATTCTACTTGATTATGACAAGAACACTTTCTAATCATCTTGGCTTCTTTCTTGTGCTCTACTGTCTAAAAAGCATAATTATGAACAACAGGTCTTTGTGGATTATTCGATCCACTTTTTGAAAAATTATATCCCGTGTCGGCCGAATAATCGAGAAAGTACTGTAATAAGATGCTAAACATATTAAAAAGTAGCACACAAGAAAGTACAGAACTTTAAAATAGTTTGAGTATCAAGAAAGCTTCTCTGTTATGAAAAGTCCAGTACTCAAAGCTCCAGTACTTTGCTCAGTCAGTGATGACAACAAAAACAGAATCAAAAAATCATTTTTTTGAGACTAGCATATCCCAGAAAGTAGCAATGAATTATTATTTTACTTCTAAACACGCAAGCAATGAATATTAACTTATCGAGCTACTACAAGATAAGTTTCCTTCGTTTTCGACAGTTTTTTGCAGCATTTGTTATTTCTAGTACTTCGCCACACTTAACGAATTAATTTTTCTGTGCTTAATAACTGCGGGAATCTGTATTAATAACGAGTACAAAGTTTCAGTATTTGAATGTTTTGTTTCATTTTTCAATATTGCATGCGCTCTTGTGTACTGTTAGATGCAAGATCTAATTGCCCAGCATGAACTTCAACTCTTCATCATCCTTTACAGTTCTGATTATGAATCTTTATCCTAATCGATGCTAAGCTTAATGTTTTGAATTCAAGCATTTGTGCTGAAGAGATAAGTAATCTTATGTACAGTATAAAATCTTAATCAAAACAGCATGTTGCCACACTTCAAGAATGCTTTCACTCAGTTCACATTGATATAGTGTGAAATATCCTTTACACATGTAAAATTTCATCACAATTGAAAACTACAATGCACACAAAGAGGTAATCTTATGAAGATTATGAACTTCTTGCTGACCCAGAAAACAAGCCGACATCGGAGTATCATTGATGAAAACTGTTGATTTGAATCCAAGTGCAATTCACTCTTGAATGGAAGAGGGTAGCATGCACAACCAGGATTTCTTACTATGTACTTGAACATATATTGCATTCAAATTTCTATATATTACTGACTTCTGCACGAGAATCTGTTTGTTGATGGATATTCAAAAGCAATTTCAACATAGGAACTGTTGCTGTGAAGTAGCAATGTTTGATCTACCACCAATCTATTTATCAAAGCCAGAATACTTTGGACAAAAAACATGATATATGCATCTGAAATTCTACATACACGCTAGATGACATAATACAGAAATGCTCATAGGCAGTTAGAGACAAGGCAAAAATTGGGTGCTTCCATTGGGAAGGTGTGAGACATACTTGCCCGAAATAGGGCTTGTCATGCATAGTCATTAAGACCAGATCCTAAAACAACTATGACAGGAGCACTGTGTTTTATGAGCCCATGAAAAGACAAAGGAGTCTGGGGGCTGTGCCTCCAGACAATTTTTGAAACCATGCCATTTACTTTGGCTTAGAATGCACCTCTCAATACTAGAACGAGATGATATTCCTTATTTTTGAGATATGAGGTAAGTAGATATGCCTTAGCTTTTAGAGGCTCGGTAAACATATATGCACTATTCAAACTTATTTATAAGTAGGCTCTTTCATCAAATGCAATTGCACAGTTTTAATATACAGTTGCACAAAGTGTTGCAACTAAACACTAACGCTAGGCCTTTCATGTGCAGCGTTTTGCGGTACCTGGGTGATGGTTACACTTCTGTGCCTGGAGGTTAACCTTAAGCCTAGGCCTAATGTAGACTGAAAATATAAACGAATCTTTGCTGGTATATCTTGTATTGTAAACCGAAGAAGACTAACTTAGATCATTAAACACAGAGTACTTAATAATAATCACACAGTACATGACATGTGACATACATTTGACAGATACAACGCATTGTCCGGAAAGGGTGTTTACTACACACAACAGCACTCCACATGAATGCAAGATTGACACAGAAAACATGACAGCTAAAGGAACACGCACTTTGACACTAAGTATACTAGATAATATAAAACTATTCGTTACAGATGTGACCACCAGAGAAAAAGTAGGGGTTGAGGGAAGACAATCTACATACCAAGCGCTAGGAATCGCCCTACAAATATACCAGTAGCCAAAAAGGTTGCCCGAAAAATTACTGATTTTTCATCATTGAGGGGTGTTTCACCCCCATACCTCCCAGAAGTTCACCCCTAGTTAGAGGCATACATCATATATGAACGTGGAAGTTACCTCTTCGAAGAGCTGAACTTCTTCGTGTTAGTAGACTACATTTAAAAAGATTAAAACTAGAAAACTGAAATGAAATGAATGAAATGCAAACCTGGAATCTCATCGCTTTCCACTTCTTTTTACCAAATTTAGTTGAACAGCCACTTGATTGCGAGAATATTTCACAATTGTCTTTGATATCTTCTTCTGTGTTGAAATTCAGTAACTCGCAGTTGTCAGTTTGTAAACAACGATGTGTGCACTGAATTTCACTCTTCACAGTATGAACCTTTCTACTGGCTGATGGGCAATCAAATTTGTTGTTAGCAAATACTTCAGAAACTAACCCTTTCTTCTCAGAAGCGATAATTCTGATAAGCAAGAGCAGAGCAGATAATTTGATGGTCGCGTCGCCCATTCTGTTTGGTCAGCAAGCCAACTGAGCTCCTTGATTTCGAAGGACCATTGAATTATGATTATTATTTATCAAGTATTTTCCTCTACGTAGCAGTATTAAAAACAGCTGCGGTAAATGAACTGCAATCAATGGTTTGATGAAGCAGGTGTTTTTGTAGCCATTGAAATTGCAGGACAATACACTCGGTTGTCAAAAATCAGAGACATTCAGAGTAAGAGTAGTGTGACTTTTCACTAAGGTATACGTTACCGGTATACAACACACATCTCTTGCAGAGTGCAGAGGTTGGGGCCTGTGGGGCTGCACCACCCGCAAACTCTAGGAATAATCTATAGACATATCCTCAACTCTGTTGGCAGGTTCAAAGCTACCAATTCTTATAAGTATGAAGTTTGACGCTACTTGTATTGGCAAAGGTAAGCACAAATAAGCGTGTAGGTGTATATCAACTTTTGCATTAAGTTCATTAGGGAATTCCCACCTATGACGCTGCTGTTTTCAAAGTGCATAGAATAGTCTTCTTATTCAATAGAATGAGGGGAAGATAGAGATAGATATATTAAAGAGAATTCTCACAAGGAAATATGGAATGTGGCTGCTTGTGGACATAGCTGATCTCTAGTTGTTGCAACTTCGTTTGACAACAATGATTGAACTGAGGAGTTTTAAACTCCACAAAGAAGGTAGAAATTGTTTTTGTCTTTCTAGACCAATAAGCAACGAGTAATTAAATAACATTTTCAAAATCTCTTACATAGCGCTAAAGCTCGGCCTTAGGAACAATTTCTCACAGTGTTAGCATTTGAAGCGTGCACATCACAGTAGTATGCTGCCTGGAGGAGCAGCACTACGGGGAACATGTCCCCCATTTCTCTTAAGGATTGATTGTTCAATTCTTCCCATTGTCGACAAGAAAATTCAGGTGGGATGAGAGGCCTGTTGCAAGTTGTAAATGCTTCTTTACCGTAAGTTTTCGAATATGCCCCACCCCAAATAAACCCCCTCATGTAAGCACCTACCTAAATACTATTTTGCCAATAAGCCCCCCTCGAATAATTCTCCATTGGGAATTATTCCAGGGAAGCATAATATCAGTATAGCATAATATTTCAAGAGACTTAAACAAGAAAAAAGCTATACAGTATTACTTCCGTTAACTGGAGACAAAGAATAGAAAGGAACGCGACTTAAGTGATTATAATAATAAAGAATCCTTATTGAGGGATAAATTTTTTTTGAAATAGCCTCTTTGTAATTCTTTTAAGCTATTCCATTGAGAAAATAATGTCTTTTGTGTCAGACTTTGAAGAAAATTCCAAGGTGTGAAATAATCTGCCCCACTCGAATAAACCTCCCCTCAAGCAAGTCCCCACCCAAATACTCATTTCTGATATACATAAGGTAAGAAATAAAATGTTCAGCATTTGTGAGGCATGCAATAATTTTTTTTTCTATTTTGTTCTAGTTTAGCAACAAATTTTCTAGTAGTAAATGCTTCTTCAAGTTATTATTTGAACCTCAGCCTGTCAGTGTCTTTCAACTATTTCTCAATTTATGCTAAGTTTTACCCTCACGTTTTTATAGAAATGCTTAATATTATGGCCAAAACTTCAAAAATTGATCATAGAGCAATTCAAGAAAAAGCAGATTCCAAAAACCTAATTTATCAATGCTCAGCATAAATCAACGAATTCTCGTAGAAATATAACTGTGTATTTGAAAGATTAAGATTGCACAGCAACAATATCTCTCGCTGGTTGTAGGCAGATTAAAATTATATCTTACGAGGAAGAGAATGTAGCATCTCAAATGACTAAAGGAGCTCCGCCCCATTTTTCTCCATTCACATGAATAGCATGACCATTCAATTTGGCCCAGCTTCGCCACTGCATCAATGCATGCGAGATTGGAAGTCAAAGAAAATTGAAACGGCTTTGTTTCTTTTTTACCAATAAAATATACTAGGAGCTTAGTCAGGCCTGTGCACTTATTAGGACTGGGCGCTTATTCGGACCTGGACGCTTGTGAGAAACATTTTTCCCAAACTGGGAGCTTTTTAGAGCATGGGTGCTTATTTGAGTCCTGGGCGCTTAATAGGTAATATATGGTATGGCTTAATACGTAGAAATTCGGGAGTATGGAAAGAATCAGGATCGGCCGAAAATCAGGATTATCCGCATACTGTAGTACTACAGTACAGTACGGAGTTTACTGTAGTACTAATCGTAGAAGAGATCCAACCCCAGTTTTTCCAGATTTTATTATTTACTATTTTATTATTCCAGATTTTACCTTTTTTATATTCTTGGGACAGAAGGCCGTTTGAAGAACATATGTGAATTTTTACCCATGATCAGCTCTGTTATAGGCTAGACCATAGAGAGAGTTGGATAATAATACCTACTAAGCTGCCCTCATATGCTATTATCTCACCTTTGTTCCATTAACTTTTAATGCCAAGGTCCACCCTCCCTTATCACATGAGCCCGTAGATTTCTCCATTAAAGCAATGATGGCTTCCTGGCTCTGCTAACTAACTTTCGCTATTGATCACTAACTTTCGCTATTGATCACACCATAACTCTCTTTACACGATCACAACATTAACTGACTTATTCCACTCTACACGATGCTAATTAACATGTGATCTAAAGACAGGGGGTATTTTTCCATAACAACATGAGGGGGTATCTTTGGAACACATTACACAAAAGTGTCATTTTCTAGTAGGCACATGTCTGAGTCACTTCTACCTTTTCCAGAGAAAAAGGATTTTAACCTCAGCCAAAATGCTTTTGATTCTAAAGTAATAGTTTGTAAAATTTTTTTTAAATATTCAGCTTTTGCTCTCTGTCCCATGTTAGCACAGTGGTTCCGTTGCTTTCTATATTTTTCAAAAGTTTGCTTGTGCTTGGCATTTGTTAAACCTGTTTTTCAGCTTAGCACAAAGTTTTATAGCTTTATGATGTCTATCTGTTAGAGGTTTGTTGTTTGCTCTAACTACTATCTTTTTGAGAAGACTATGTTTGTTAATAACAGACAAGACTTTGCTCTCAAATTTCCAGAATGAACGTTCAGCGCAGTTGGAGTCACATATATTTTCTAAAAGTCTGCTTTATAAACGGTAAAGGAAAGATTCTTGGTTGAATTTGCCGAAGTCTCTGCAATGCATTAACTTTACATGAATTTTAGGGACATATGATTTCCGTGTAGTTAAAATCATTTTGTGAAAATCGTTTAAGTCTGTCTCAATTGTTTTGTTATATTTAAATTTTCCTGATTGGTTAGTTAAGATAGTATCAATAGATGAAGGGCTACAGCAATTGCATCATATTGTTGCAACATTCTCTTCACAAGGACGGGACTGGCTGGGCAGGCGTACCGGGCAATAGCCCGGTAGGGCCCTTCTTTTCATCTCCTTCAAATATGATGTACAGTATTTTTAAAGTCAATCATTAGATAGCATCTGTTGTAGGACCTCAACCATGACAACTAGGAAGTTTCCTTACTCTCCAGACCCGCAACAAGCAATTTTCAAGGTTAAGAATCTAAGTAACAAAAAGGTACGCTAAAAGATATTTTAAAATGATATGTCTTTCAAAAATGTCGTTGTAATTTTAGCAATAAAGGAAACATCATTAAAAAATTTCCTAATTTCGGTACCATCAAGTTGAATGAGTCTTATTGCCATTCCTAGCTCAAGAGAAGATTAATGATTTTTCAGGAAAAAGAGCTCTTTGCTTGAAACGTGAAGAGTCTAGGCCCCCAGAAACCACTGTTGTTGGAAGCTTTGTACCAGTTAGTGTGCGCCTACTTATCACTTGCCAGAGTCAAGAACAACTCACAAACTCACAGCTCCAGGGTTGTGAGTTGGAGGAAGGCTTCTTAACTTTATGTCAGTTTCGAGGAACGCCCAGCAATGTTATGCAAAAATTTCGCTTGAGGAAAATCTAATGCATGTGAATGAGGTGATTTGGCATGAACAAAACGGAGGGAAGCTTCATATCGATGCTGTATATTGAGGAAGGTTAGCGTCACGAAGTTACTATCGGAGCAAGGTTTGACTTTTTCTGGACTCCGCTTCAAGTGAGAGTTAGAAACATTTACAGATCTAGTTACTTGTTGTATTGTCATGTTTTTATTGCCTCTAGAAATAATTTAAAAAACCTAATATGTGAGTAAAATAAACATATTGAAAACCACAAACAGCCCGCCAATTAGCTAAATGTGAATAACATTACATAAAAGACAAAGTGTTATTGAAATAGATCTGCTTAGTTTACTAAGACAGCAATGAAATCCTAGAAATTGCAAGAAAGTTCCTTATTAAGCCAACTGCTTAAATTTATCGTCATTTTAATTAGGTATGGCCACAACTGATTGTATTTCACGGTGTTTTCAGCTGGAGAGATACGCTATCTGAGCTTCTGGCTGAAGAAAACTAAATGTGACGGGTTCCGTTTAGCTTTCTTTATACACTGCAACAGACTAGAGATGAATTTTCACTGTTGTTTCTTATAGATATAGCAAAGAGCTTTAATGTGAACTCCTACTTACGCATTGTAAGTAATTGGAAGTCGAAACTCCTTTGATATCGAGCTTCGTGACTTCAAGAAGAGTATTCTTTTAGAATTTCACAGGCTTTTTGTGAATATCATCCCAGAATTTTTTGAATCCAAAATGTTCGGATAACAAGGAATCGTCCCGAAAAACAGCTGCCAGAAAATTTCTGAAATGAAGTGTTTTGATATTCGTATGTCTCTATGCGCTGGCAGGTGCTGTCTATATATACATTTGCTCCAAGCAACTTGTACAGCAAATTAGAGACTCCCTCTTTCAACTCTCAAATTGAAGATATGAGCACTAATCAGACTATAAAAAGCCTGAGATGGATAGAAAAAACATGGCAAAACACGTCAACAGAAGCTCAAGTGCTCTTCTGTGATTGGCTGGATTTGTCTTTAGATGATACGAATACAAATGAAAAGGTTGAAATTTTCTTTGGTGATTATATGAAGCGCCATCATTACCTGGACCTTGGTCAGCAAGCAAAATTAGGAAGATTCTCTTTCGCATTCAACAAAAGAATTCTGAATTGCAGCCTAAATCTCCAGAAGCTTTGCTACATTGATGTAGTCGTAAAATTTTAGTAAGCAGAGCGCAAAAGTTTAAACAAACATAGATTCACGGTGAAGACCAGCCATTTTAGGAAGTATAGCAGCGTTATATCGCATTCTACTCGACCACTTTGTAATTGGATAATGTTAATCAACCTATTTAAGGAAAACAGGCCAATCAAATTCAATGACTGGATGATTCATATTAACTTTCAAGCCTGAAGTATTAGGTTTCAGAAAGACTAACTTAGAAAGTAAATGGTTTCAGAAGCATCATTAGGTAGCATTGCTAGGTAGACCAAACATATTAGTAAGCATAACTTTACAGCTTCTTTCAGTAAGCAGTCGAAATATTGTAGGAAGCATAACAGTTTTATTTGTGTTAACCTTCCACCACATCCTTGCTTTGCTATAAATGCCCTCAAGTGCTTGTTAGTGTTGGGAAAGAAGAGGATCTGCAAGCCCTAGTGGATGGAGGGCTTTTGTATACCTTAATTTATCTTGAAGCAATCGCTATTTGTATATCATTTTGGCATTTGGGTTCGTATGCTTAACTGTCTGTTATATCCTATGCTGTTAAATTCACAGTATCTTTTTGTGAGGTACAATACAGTAATCTTAACTTACTTGGCAACATTTGCAAGTCTTCTATATGTTGAAAGACCCACACTTTATTTAACAACTAGTATGGTTTGCTACTGATTTTTATTTAGATTAGGGAAAAATTATGGCCATAAAAGAAGTAGAAATTTCAAACATTATTTTCAATGACAATGCAATTTCCGAAAAGTGATATATCTTACTGACCTAAGGGGCAAGGTCGCAAGATCACAGATGTTGATAAGTGCTAATATGAGTTTAGATGCAATTCCTTTCTTGAAAAGATACAACAGTCATTGTCTATAGATAGCATTCATAGCTTTCTTCTTAATTCCAATCAATAGAGTGCACTCCAACTGATACACATGGCCAGCTGCCACTCCATTAAAATTGGCAATAAAATCCCAATGGACAGAATCAATATGGGCTTGAAAGTGGCCTTGGAAGTTCTTCGGTTGTTGATCCCAGATATTGCAAAATTAACCTGAATATTATCAATTTTAAATCAAACATTGGAAGAAAACTAGTTCTCGCCTCTCGACCAACCTTTCTGAAAGCAAATTTCAAGGAATTGTCAAGATGATGGCACAGTCGAGTTACCAGTGACGTATTGCCCAAGATGAATTAAGCAGCCATAGATATAGGAAGTGTTAACTTGAAGTCTTTTGTTGTCAAAATGGTACTCATTCATTCTACTGTTACATGGTAATTTTCTCCCAAATTCTGTCGACAAACTGACCTTTGGAATGAAAAATCATCCCAATTTCTTATCATTGTATTACATTAGACCATATTGTGTAGCGTAATGAAATATTTTTAATCTTTCGAAGGTATATATTTCGTTGCTTTTCATGAACCCAAAGTAGCCAATCTTTCGGCCCTTGCCAACAAAAATTCCGACCTAGCCTCTCAACGAAGTTTTTAAATTTTGAAGACATCATGTTATTTTTTGCTTTCTTGGGATTCAATATTATGGATAGAATTACCTCTTCATCATACCTTCGTTCTTATGAGTGGAATATTTAGGCCTATTTGCTCACAACTAGCCATGAATTTGAGCACTAATTGTCACAGCTAGTAACGAGTTTGTGCTCTATTGTGCCTACCATAACTGGACCAATCAACAATTTCATAGAGAGATGAAGAATACATGTAGAAAACCCACGGAGATGCTACTCTCGGAATATTTATTCTACGCAAATGCCGTGTACATTTTTCCCGCTCTTTGGACTGCAACCTACCATGCCTCATTTTAAGTTTACATTTTTTCCTTCCTATTAATTGATGGGGGATACGAATCCTTCAAGTTCAGGAGCTAAGGGCCATTCCCCAAAGGTCATTTCCCAAAGGGAATCTAAGAGCATGCGTAGGCACACTGTCAGTTTGCTGACTGGGGGATATGGAATTGGATAATGCATGGCTTGCACATGGCAATAGATTCCCCGGGCATCGATTGGATGTTAACCTCAAATGGGGAGTCTTCCGTATCAGCAACAAGCAATAGATATTTGCAAAAGAAAGATCAAAGGAAATTGAAAATTTGAAGAAAAGCATTGAAGCACTCTCAATTCCGCTAACAAGTTGCAGACAAAATTACAGCTATGAATAGCACACAAAGATTCATCCCGTTCAAAATTAATTTCATTTCTTGCGCCAAATTATCATCCATATTATTTCCCTCGCAGTATTCAATTTTCAGTAGGAATGCGTTATGTCTTAATGAACCCAGCTTCTTTTTATTTCTCAGTGATGTAAATAAGAAACCTCGAAGCAACTATCAACAATATTTTGCTTAACTCAACTTGGAAAAAAGCTAGCGCTATTATTCCAGCAGAATTTCTTTCTCTAGCAAGTGTTCTTTGATAATTCTATAAAATGTGCAAATTACCAAGCGCTTTTAAATAATGATTTCTGTAAAACAGCATACAGCTCAGTCAAAAACGACAAAACATGTCTCCCTGCATTACTTTTTGCGCTTTTCAGAATTGCAATTCAGTCAAGGTTCACTAAGGAATGACGTATAATTTTTCCTACTGAAAATTGAATACTGTGAAAGAAACAATATGGATAGTAATTTGGCACAAAAAATGAGGTCACTTCTGAACGGAATACAGCTTTGTGTGTAAGTCATCGCTTTTGTTTTGTCTGCAACTTGTCAGTTGATTTGAGAGTGCTTCAATGCCTTTCTTCAAGCTTTCCATTTCCTTGGGTGTTTAAATCTTCCTTTTACAAGAAACCTAGCTGAAGGCCTAGTTCTCCTAAGGCCATAGCTTTGTATCCCTTTTAACTACATTGTAGTTATCATAGTTCATACGGGCTTTTGGAAGTTTTGGAATGTTATAGAAATTTATAATGCCATCTTCCAGGACCTGGAAAGTTTTGGGAAAGAGAAGTATTTCAAAATGACTATGGAAACGTTTTGAACTTCTGTTTGTTACATTTTACTATTTATCATGTAAAACATAATCCACCAAAAAATCATAAAATATGGTATTGGAAATAATGTTTTTTTCTATTTTCTAAAGTTTCAAAATGCGAACGAAAATGCACTTCATGGTTTTGGACATTTGGTAATTTGGCTTTGGAAGAGTTTTGGAAATGTTTTCAGAGCAGTTCATATGAACCCTGAGTACTAAGTGCTCTGCAAGAGTTTCTACGCTTTGACTGTACATTTCAAGGCCTAAAATAAATGTGTACTTGTTCCACCTTGCGTCGTTGTAAATCAAAGCTGTGAATTGGCGCTTGATGAAAGTGGGTACCTGTAATTAGACTGTTAATAGGCCATATCTACTTACAGAGTCCTCATAAGTCAGCATATCTACTTGTCGTATCATTGTGAATGTTTTTGGAGACAAACCCAAGACCCTCTCTTTTCCTCTTCATGGCAAAACTTTTGCTTGGGAGCTATGGTTTTCCTCATCTACTAATAATGATACGGCTTTCCACTTGATAAATGTATGGAATAAATGTATAGGTTTAGTGTTCTAAGCAGGGGCGATTCTAGCCAGTAAAATCTGGGGGGGCCAGTGAACATATATCTGAATTATTATAGTTTTCTCTACATGAACCTAAAATGCAGCAATTTAGAAAATACAGCCCATTGGAGGATGTCAGTCCTATAAAAAATGCTACAAATGGAAAAAATACAAAAATTGTTAGTTACCAACAGAAAAAATTATGTAGTAGTATAAA
>WIPJ01001684.1:232078-273015 GCA_018155075.1 Cassiopea andromeda
GTGTCTAAAACCAAGGAAAATCTTGTTTGTTCTTGTATGCTTTTAAAACATCTAAAAGTATTATTCTTGTTTGGTACCTACTCATCAGGGTCAGGGAAAATATGGTTGTTTTGCACCCTGGGTCAGGGAAAAAGGTATCATTTTTGCCGAAAAAAGTCAGGGAAAGTCAGGGAATTTCTTTCTTAACAACGCGTATGAACCCTGAATAGAGGGACACATAAAGTAACAGATCTTGCCTGAAACTCAGATGCTAATAGCATCATCTTGTGATACTTCACTTCTCTCCTTTTGCTCATCAATATGGTTAGGGGCATGTTGGCATTTCAAGACCTAAGTAGTTGCTGTTGGGTCATGGAATATTAACTACTGTGCTCATCATCAAGCAAAAATTGCTGTACCAAGTCTAGAACAGCAGGTGGCAGCTGCCTTTTTTCGTTTCTACTGGAAGCTGCAAAACTCCTCTTTCTGACACAATTCTTTTTGCTACTCTCACCATGTAGTCTTTAGTTTGAATAAAGTCCCTCACTGTGGAAAAGCACCATGAAGGTGGTGCCAGGGTCAAAATCTGAATCCTTTAATGTCTGTTAACTTCCTTGTACTTTTCCTTCAGTGAGTAAATTAATGTATCAAAATCCTGTGATTTTTGCTTCAATTCTACAAGCCCCTTTTATTCTTAAATGTGTGAGCCATCTCCATACTTACATTTTTCAGAGCAGCCTTGCTGCTTTTAGAAACCTTTTTGTGTTGTTTAAAGAGATGACAACATCTTTTTTGGAGCTGGCTATATCAATTCAAAATAGTTTGTTCATGATGGTAACAAATGGTATCACAGTCACCAACAGTCATCCCAGCTTTAAAAGATATCAGGAGAACATGCTCCAGCTCCAAATCTTTAATTCTTCTAAGCCCAATGGATCTTAAATGTATTTAGAGGTGACAAATGTCAGAAATAGCCAATCCTACATTATATTTCTCATGCAAAGACACTGTAATCTGACACAAGTGAGCTAATGAGAAAGAAGACAGGAAACTATCTCTTGGTTCCCTGTGTAAATGTTCTTGTTGTCTTGTGGATATTTTAGGTCAGTGTTGTGAAAGACAAGCTACAACCACGTATACCAGAAACAAAAAACCTAGAAATGCCACCTGTGCATGGGTAAACATCTGAGTCTAAAATTGTGAATGAATATGTCAGAAATGAAGAAAGTAACCATCTTGATATTTTACCAAAATGAACATCAACCCATGTGGATACAATGCACCAAATATCAAGCTCCTCCGTTATGTCCTACATTGGAAATTATTTGCTTGAACTTTTTCCTAAAGTAAGGATCAATAACCAGTAATTCTAAGGTGTGACACACTAATTAGGGGCTAAATTAAAATTTTATGATGTATGTATGGTAATTTTGTTATTATGTTCAGATTTAGCACCCTTACTTCTACCAGAATACAAATTTTCATTGTGGTTGGATGGTTGAATCAAAAGCAACAGCAAATTAAAGTACATAGCAAAATTTGCAAAAATCCATGATGGTGGATTAATGGCATTAATACCATATATGGTCATATGTTTAAATGGTCATATCTTTTGAAAGAGTTGGAATTGTATCTACTCAAATTTGGCATTTTTGCAAATCTTCATCGACCCTACAACTATACCAAAAATTGGCTAAATCTGGCTCTGTGGGTATCAAAGATCTTTTTTGCATTGATTTGAAATGGAATGACCACTTTATATTTTATCATTTTCTATTTGCTAGTTTCTTCTCTCTCTGTTCTTAACTTCCTTCTTCCTTGCGGTTCTTTTCCAAACTGTTGTGAGGCAGGTGGATTGCTCTCTTCTTTGGCCAGAAATTTATTATTTTCTGAGCCAAGCACCAAAGTTAAAAGGATTTTATTCCTTCTATTGTGCAAGCTAGGGCAATGCACAACCACCCATTTTCCTGGAGTAGATCCAGGCATTAATTCAGTTTGAAAGTTGGTACTAGAATGCATGTCATTTTGACAGTAATGCCTGTAACAATGGTAAAGTATCAAATAAATCTTGGAAACTAAATAATATCTGATGCTATGTTTTGAAAGGGAAAGTAAGTTGGTGGTCTTTTTTATTATTTCTAGCTTTGTCTTGCTTTGATTCTACTGTGTGTTGTGACATGCAAAAGTAAGGAGACATTGTATCTGAAGTGCAATGTCTGTAACATGGAATCACCCCAAAGCAAGGGCTTTGTGCCCAGGCTAAAATCAATTTCAACTATGTAAAATTACAGTATCTTCAGGTAGCTAAGTTTCATAGTCATGTACATCAAGCTCTGCTAAAGTTTGGGCATAATAATTTTCTACACTCTCTGGTAGATTCCACCCTGATGCATGCCGCTCTATTATTTCCAGAAGTATGCATTTTTTGACTTTACTGTTTCCATCTGAAATGGCCATATCTCTTATTTCGTCCATTAATTCTGACATTTTATCCTAAAACATCAGAAAACAGAAATATACTATAAATGATTTCTATGTCAATCCCATGCCCTAAGGAAGTTATTTTCAGAACATATTTTGGCAACAGAAGACAATACTTGTATAACAATCTATGTTTACATCATCAGTACTGCAAATTGGGGTTACATGGGCCAGGTAGGCAACTTGGACTGGTAAGGAAGTATGGGAAAGAGTAGTGTATATCACAACAACAGTAATAGTGAAAACCATGCATTGGGTATCACATTTTTGGTTAATGGCTCTAAATATCAAATAAAGAAGATTTGAAACTAGATGATAGATTTTGCTGCTCCTGTGGGGGAGCTAACTGGTCAGGTACCAACATCAGTCCAAATTGTACATTTTCAAAATGGGTACCTTGCGGGACATCATATTTTTAGCAGATGAATATAATTGTCATGGAATGTGGATGAGAATTGCATGAACTTATACAGTATCAGTTCAAAATCTGAAAAAGTTGGTGGTGACTTTCACAAACTTAGTGCCTATTTCCACCTGTGCCATTTGTACAGGAAATGGGGTAAATTGGACCACCTTATGTTGTGAAATACAATCACGTAAACATCACCAAGATTTCCCCCCTGTTTTCATGAACGGCCATAAACTGGGCATTTCATCTTTGATCACTCAACTTGGCATTTCTATTTCATCTAATCTCACTTGGAAATCCCATATCAATTCCTGCATCTCAGAAACTTGGCTTTCTTTCTAGAGCCCGTGGTTATTTCTCACCTTCTCAACTATTAACTATATACAAATCCCAGATTCGCCCTTCTCTGGAGCAATGCTATCATGTCTGGAGTGGTGCTCCTAAATCTTCTCTCCATCTTCTTGACAGAGTCCAGTCTAAAGCTATCCATCTCATCAACAATCCACACCTCACTAATTCTCTACAGTCTCTCTCCCATCGTTGTCTTGTTGAAGATATTTCCATTTTCTACCACAATTTTCACGGACATTGCTCTCAGCAAATAAAGAATATTATTCCTGATCCAATGAGGCATGTTTGAACCACCAGAAGCTCTACCTATTCACACCCTTTCCAAGTTACACTACCTAATCCACAAACTCTATCTCACAAATCATCTTTCATTCCTAGAACTTCTCAAATGTGGAACCCATTGCCACCCACTACTTTCCCTGAATCCTACAAATTTGTCATCTTTTAAATCTAACATCAACAAACTTGACCTTATCTCCCTTTCTACTTAAATTTCCCCTCATTTTCTCAGTTTTTCCTTTGTAGGGGGTTTGTTATAGGCCCTTTGGCCTTTCCCCAACATTACTTACTAAAAAAAAGTAATTATCAATTTCAAAACCTTGAATGATTTTTATTTTATATGTTTAAATATATGAAAAGTGATATCTTGTGCAGTTAAACAACCTTCACTCTACAGTAGTGGCTTTCACCCCTATGGAAGCCTATGGAAAAATTCAAGGCCATGATTCCAGTGGCTTCAGGAGCCCCTGTTCACACATTTGCACAGGTGAAATTTGTAACTTGCATTCATCCATATACATCAATTAGTTTTACCTTACCTTATTCTGTTTAGCAAGAAGAGTTCCATGTTTGCATATCACTTGATGAAAAGTAAAAATACTGTCATGGGAATTCCCTTTTTCGTGAAGAAATTCTTGCAGGATTGCATATACTGGGGTATTTAATGCAATTATTGGCTCATTTTGTATGTAAAGGCAACTCCAAAGTTCACAGAGGAGTGTTGCATAGTTTTGGAATTCTGAATCTGTTAAGTTTTTTCTTGCTTGATAAATCTTTTGTATTTTTGACATCAACGGCTTGCGACTTGAAATATCGCCAGGAAGATCAGAATCCCAAAGGCTTTTTAACAGTTTCGCACCGATTTCTACGAATTCTATATTTTCGAGCACATTACTGCAAACAATTTCAACGGCTTCGTTGAGATTCTCTTGACACTTCTCATGAGATATACTAGGTCTAGTTATGTAGTCTACTGTATTTTCAATGTTACTTGGTTGCAACTGCTTCAACAACTGTTTTACCGTTTGCTCTTGGGGCTCTCGAGTACCCTGCAACAACGTCCCTCTCTGTGAGGCAATGCCTCTTCCCCGACCGCGACCTTGTGGTACGTTCGGTGTTCCTTGTGTTCCTAGGGCTCTTGTCTCCATGTTGTTTTCTGTCACGCTGCTTGCCTCTTTACGTCTCGAAATTGGGTAGTAGAAGCGAGGCTCAGAGTTTCTATATGTGGGGGGGGGGTCCCGGAGCACGGGAGGGAAGGGGTATATCAAAGTACACCACCTAGACAGCGCCCCTCCTGACCCCGAAGAGTGGGGACGAGGGGGGACAAAGTACCCTTCTAATGCTGTCTACTGATATGATTTTTTCACATTTTCTTATTACATTCGTTCTCCTCTAAGGCTCGACCTCCATCTATCCCAGGAATTCATGACTTGCCACGAAATGCAACCATGTTTGGGAACATACCTTTGTGAAAAGTAACCCGCAAGTTTGGATTCTGCCGTCATTAAGACGTCACAATCAGTGCAATTGTCTTTCTCCAAACTTCTGCCCCTCTGCCCTACTATTGCTCGTGCATCCCTGTGGGGATCATTAGATCAGAGGCGGTGGGGTTGTACCCTGTGATTGTACCACAGAATTATGATCCTTGTGCTGTGGCTCCAGAAGAGTTACCTTATGTCATGAAGATATATGTTTTCAGTATGGAGATGCATCATATCTAGAAAGAATATTGCAGATTACGTCATCCTTCGTCATCGTTTCCAAGCCTTTTGGAGGTGTAGGTGAACTCGAACAAAACAGTATTACTTTTATTTTCTTGGAACACCATAGAACTGATATCCCAAATCAGCATAAAAGTAGTGGGGGTGGGTTAACCTCCGGAAGCTCAGAAAATTAGAAGAAAATACGTAATGTAAGGACAAGGTAACAAAAGTGCAGAGTGACGAAATAGTTGCCGGACAGCTGCTTTATTCAGGGAGGTGCGTGTTCCTTGTCATGGAATGGGTCACAAAAATCCCATGATAGTATACGCTGGAATGTGCACGGGAATTCCTATGTGGCATGAATCTTCAGTATCATTATTGTCCTGCAATTACCGTTTCAATTGCCTTACAAGCTGTGCTATCTTACACTCTTTTTTTTATAAGAATAAAGTCTATAAGAATATTGAGGCTCAAAATTGCTAAAATTTAAGAATAATTTAAGAATATTGCCAGGCTCAACCTTCATCAAAACTAAAATATTTTGTTAGTCGAATCAATGCTTTATACGAGAATGGATGGTTCATGGGACAAATCGAGTACTTCAATAAAACTCTTGCCAAATATAGAGTTACGTATTCAGATGATAGCGAGGACTACATTGGCATTGATGATATTGATGGAGTTGAAATAATGCTTTTGGACTAAAACCGTATTTTGACTTGCTCTGTTTGTTCTCGTTGAAATTTATGATGAATCAACACATCAAAAATGATTTAATATGTTTCTTTGATCTTAAGGCGAATTTACACCTTGTGTTGAGCAAGAAAAATTTAAGAATAATTTAAGAATAATCTGAGGCTCAAAACCGAAAATTTTTAAGAATATTGAGGCTCAGGAAAATAGTAGGTATTCTCATAAAAAAAAAGAGTGTATCCGCTCGGGGTATCACATCCCGCATCGCCACTATGTACACCTCTGCATACATGATTAGCGGTAGCAAAATGGACGTCAGAGAAAACTTTTTCAGTGCATTGTCCTCTATAGTGTCCGAAAACGCCTTTTGCAATATAGGATGAAAGATTAAGAGCAGCATTCAGCAATTAACAAGTCAAGATGCAAAAATACTTGAGAATCTGCACATGGAATTGTTTCCTGGAAAGACCCGAAGTCTCTTTGTTCCCTTTTAATTTTTGTCATGTTCTCATGTTCCCTTGATAGATTTTGCATGTTCCCCAGTTCCCTGGAACCCATAAATTGGCCTCAGTGCTTTCTGTGACCTTTTTGTTTACTACCGATCATCTTTTCTTCTTAATGATTAACACAAGCTCTTTATTAAACCTCACAGTTTAAGCAACTATTACTCAATTTAGTAAAATGCAGTGAGATCTTACATTTTCCCGTGCAATGGAGTTTTGCAGTACAATAAACTAAAAATAGTTTCCGAAGGCAGATAATATCTTACATTTTCCTCTGCAAAGTAATATAGAGTACGCTAGTTTTTAGATGTCTTTTATAATTCTAAGGTTCAAACTTGATATGCACCAGTAAAAGTGAGTCCCCACACAAGGGGCGATACTTAAGGAGGGTTTAGATGGGCGGAATCCCCCTTGTTAAAATTACTGTTCATTTTGGGTGTTCAGCCCCCCCCCTAGAAATTCCTACATTGGCCTTGCTTTTCAATGTGCATTGACCTTGCTTCTAAAGTGCTTTGTATTGCTATGATCAATCATTAACTGCTATATTGTAATTGAGACATTTCTAATTGTTTATTATACTTTATTAGTACTAAACTAAAGTATCATATCTGTGTCTTTAAAAGTATTGGCGTGGTTGAGCTAGGTCACACCCAAAATAAGGGTGTAGTTGCACATAGAGCCCCCTTGTTAAGATTTTTAGAAATCACCACTGCCCCACACTCCCTTCTTCGGAGCATGTGGAGTATTGGGGTTATATTCGGATTTGTTGTCCTTTTAGCTGCTTGCTGTGTCTGCACTACATTGGGGAAGCAACTTGGGGCTTTAAGTGAGGATGCTTAGTCTCAGATCCAAGGTGGCGACCATTGTAAATTTGCTTCTCGCAGGGATAATTTAGGTCAAATTGTCTCCTCGGAGACCTTCCGAATACAAGCCCACCAAATATAAGCCCACCAAAAGATGCTTACGAGCCTCCATATGCCAAGAGCTACTATTCAGGATTTTACGGTATTCTAGTTTCTTCAGGTCATGAAACTAGAATACCGTAAATTCCCGAATATAAGCTCTTGGCATATGGAGGCTCGTAAGCATCTTTTGGTGGGCTTATATTTGGTGGGCTTATATTCGGAAGGTCTTTTGGGTTACAGGTGACTTGCGTTTACCAAAAAGTTACAATTCGGTCTCCAATTATAGAGACTAATAAAAACATTTAATGCGTACAACTTCACAATAGAAGAAAAGTAAATTCAATATATAAAATAGGATAAACGCGATAGACTAACATTATATACACAAAGGCATTCGTTTTATTCATTCTTCCTCTAGAAACGATGCTATCCATTAAATTCTAACTATACACACAGAATCCCAAATATAAGCCCTGAGCTTATATTCCGGGGGTTATATTCAGAAGAGCATTTCAGCTGGTTTATAGGGGGCCTATACCCGGGGGAGGCTTATATTCTGGATTATACAGTATTCTGTTCAAATTCCAAGAAGTCTTGTGACATGATCAAGAAACCATTGATAAATTAGAATTATTTGGAACACAGAGCAGAAGTGCTCAAGCAATCTGGACATCCAGGCTTTCAGAAATAAAAAGGAAGGTATTTTTATTGGAACTTTTCTATATATATTCTACTTATGTGTACATGCTTGTTGCACTCCCTGAGTTCCCGAAAGTTGCAGTTCTTATCTACAGCCATTGTTGTTCTCAAATCCTTTGATACAAGTAAACAGAACTGCAAGTTTTTGTTATAAGAAACTAGTTTAACAGAAAATGAAGCTCAAATGACCAAAATCTTTAAGAAAATGTTAAGAAGACCACAAAGCTAAATTTTTTAAAATTTAGTGATTTTATTGGCCAGAAATCGATATTGCATCATTATCATAATGAATGGCATTCAAAAAATGTTAAAGGCGATATTCAATCCGAATATGCACGATGAACAAAGGAAGTGTAATCCATTATAGCCAGCTTTTTTCAGTAAAAGTTAAGAAAATTTTAAGAAGATCTCAGGCTCAGTTTTGGGAAATGCTAAGGAACTTGAGGCTCAGGCAAAAAGACGGCTTCTTTATAGAAAAAGTGTGTATATCAAGTTGGTATTCGAACAAATGCTCTTTAATTTTCATGTTTTCACTAGTTATTACTTTACTTTGCGTTTCTCTATATAAGCGCGCCACTTTTAAGGTATGAACATCATTTTTCTATTAGAAACATAGCTCAAGGCCTATTAATACCGTTTCTTAATGCCTGGCTACATTCTCATTCTAGAATTTTATCAAACAATTTCTTTCGTGAATGAACTAATAGTAGTATAACAAACAGAATGCATCGTTGCGAGCTAAAATCTAAAGTTATGTTATATTCCTATTGCTCTGGCTCAGCCTTACGATAAGCTAGCGAATGGTTTAAGTGTCACATTTGTCTAAAGTTTCTGAGCTCTTTCTTTGTAGTTCTAAAAGTTCCTTAAATTTTATGCTGCCTGGTACTAGGCTGCTTATAAGCCGGCATTTCAACGCATGTTTCGCCTGAAGTAGGTATGTTGTATCATTTCTATCTTCTATATCTATCTTCAAGTAGCACATACGCAGGGATTGGAGACCTTGATTCAATATTTATGCCCTCATATTTATGAAGTAGTAAACTTATGTTGCTTTACTGTAACTATAGCGATGGATTCAGGTTACGGTAGAAGGAAAAAGTTTATTATTGATACGGAACTTTCTTGCAAAATTACAATAAAACCTTTTCAGTTTCCAGGTAGTACAATGTACAAATCACTGACCGGATTGTCAACAGTTATCCCCCATACCAAGTAAAATCGAACCCCCGTCTTTCTCAATCTTCCTTTTTGAATTTCCCGCTGCCCTTACTGGGCATGCGTACTTAGC
This sequence comes from Cassiopea andromeda, assembly GCA_018155075.1. Classification (NCBI taxonomy): domain Eukaryota; kingdom Metazoa; phylum Cnidaria; class Scyphozoa; order Rhizostomeae; family Cassiopeidae; genus Cassiopea; species Cassiopea andromeda. Next base: position 241,369 of record WIPJ01001684.1, read on the forward strand.
ACTTCATCTTGACAAATGGCGGCAAGCCCCCTGTGCATAAGAATGACGGCCTGTTCGAATGAACTCATGTTCTTTGAAGTCGACCATTTTAAGCGATTCAAGGCCAAAGACGCGTGGAAAGGATGATGATGGAAGCCATATTGTCTCGCTGACACCTTTGGATCAGCAGGTTAGACGTAAGTTCTTGATAATAATATTCCAAATAAAATTTTATTTTTTTTCGCATGGTATATCACATTAAATGCCAAATATTGGTGCAAAATGGAAGTTTGCTGTGGTAGATTCAACCTGTCTGCTGAGCGAGAACCCGTTGTTTGAGTATTTGTCAACGCAGGCCTTTTCATATACAGTTGCCTGTTAACAAAATGTGACCCTTCGATGTCGAATTTTGTGGTGAATGTTATAGTAGCATATGGTGGAATAGCTTATAGAGTTGATAGTTATTGGAGTGACAATCGGGATGTATCGGAAACCTGCCTCAGTTTTGTGTAGTGTATTGCTATTCAACGAGTTTTCAGGCCTTCGTTTATGATTAGGGTTGATAAACTCCAATACTCTGCTGCGGTTTCTATCCAATCTTTGTCTACGCGCTCTCTAAGGTCATTTTCCTATCAATATTACATTTCAAGTCTTCGTTGGAAATTGTGAAAAGATTCTTTACAGTTACACGTATAGACGAACAAGGAAACTGAAATAGGACAAATATGGTGCTATATTTCTCTGCTTTAAAGCATCACGGCTAGAATTATTGCTAATTAATATTGTTAAAATGCAAACCTGTATAATTTTGGCACATTTTGTTTTTAATTTTGGATATCTTGTATGTTCTGTGTGTCTACGGTGCAGTATACTGGGGTAGCTACTCCAAAGAAGACTAAAAGTAAAAGTGTCTTGAATCATCAGCTCATTCTTACAAAAAGTGTCACTTTGTAATATGCTGAGGTTTATTATTTTTAATTTATCTGTTATGGTGTGAACAAATTTGTCATAGCTTAATTTGGCATGGATTTCTTATGCTATTTGGTTTGCTTATGCTATTTGGTTTGCTTATGCTATTTGGTTTGCTTATGCTATTTGGTTTGCTATTCACAGACAAGATAAAGCAAATGCATTTTTCTCTTTTAGTAATTATTTGAATTTATTTTGTTAACCATAGAGCATCTTGTAGCATTTCTATTTTCATTTGTGTTCTCTTTTTACTACAGAACCAGCATGAGTGCACCATTACCTCATGTGCAGTTTTTTGAAAAGGCACTGCGGATTGAACCACTCCTAAGTTATGCTGAGAAGGTTTTCAAGGAGCCAGTATCAAGCCAATGGTAAAAGTTGAATTATTCCTTTCATTGTGCACTATCTTGCACTTCTCCATAATATCCTATCTTACAGTGCTATAAAAGTTCTTTTGCTTTCATTTCAATATTGCATTCTAAAGTCATAAATATTAATTTATGACTTGAGAATGTAGTATTTGTGTAAAGAAATTATATTTAGTAATCATATCACATCACTAAGAAATAAAATTAATATGAATTTTCATATTAAAGTTCTGGTATGTGTGAGGTGGCATGTTGGCTAGACTGCTTATTTTATTGTGCAGAAAATGGGAGGTTTGTGGCACATTTGAGCCTTTGCTGAATGCTTCCTCACTGTCTGCCGAGCAGTGAATAGTTATCTGGAGGCAATAGTAGGGAGATAATGGTGGCAAGGAAAGTAACTGGCAAGCCTACCTCACATAGTTGTTCCAAGAGAAATATGTCCCTTATAGACACTTCCTTTTGTGTGCAAGCATATAGGCTGTACTATTAGCTTTCTCATAAGTTTTCCGGTAGTAGGAAGTCAAAGAAGCTATGATTGTATTTCTTCTGATAAAATAGTGGTGGACACTTTGACATCTACTGGTGGTGCTGCAAAAGCCTCCTGAAATATATTTGAAGTCAAAAAGCAGTATAACTATAAGGATACTAGTAAACTGCTCACCCTCCCCAAATTTCTACCACTACAATATTCCATCTGAAGGCAAATGGCATTGATTTGACATTGCTTTTGTTTTTAGCAGTGACAATGATTCAGATAGTGAAGATGATAATAATGATGATCTAAGTTTGGATGAAAAGTCAAAGCCTAGGAATGGACTGCTATCAGCAAAATATAAAGATAGTTTTTCGGAAGAGGGTATGTACTATAACATATCATCAACATTTGTAGAAGCTGCCCTGTTTATCTAATGCTTAATTGTTGCTTTGCCTTGGATTTAAAAGGATATGCAAATTGTCATTTAATAAGTTATTGCATTTATATCTTAGCTTGCAATGTTAAAAGTTCAATAAGTTGTGCATATAAGATTTTGAAATGCCAGCACTCTTCCAAATAGAAATGTGCATTTTTGTGTCAATTGTTTTTAGAATGGAAGACTGAAAAGCCCAAAATGTACAACTTTGGCAGTGTCGCAGATGATAGGGCTTGGTTGAAGGTTAGACTACCTTATCTCTGTATAGCATTTTGACCATTGTTTTGTTTTGCCTTTATGCAGACAAGAATGAGCTATGCAGTCCAGCCAATGCATGCACTGTGCATTGTAGGGTAGTGTTTTACTAAGGGTAGCATGTCGTGTTGAGCACTGCAATGCTGCAAATACCGAAAACCATAAGACACCTCTCAATTTTGAAACTGAAATGTCACACATAAGAAACTGCAAAACCAACTTCAAATAAAAATCATGAAAATTACCTAGAATTGATTCAAATTTGGATACATATGTTAAGGCCCTGTTACACACCAGATATAAGCTGTAATTTGATCCAAAAATGAGTAGTTTTTGCATATTTTAATATATTTGGAATAACATCAAGCCAAATTACTTTTATTCACAAGATGTTTTGATTACTTAATATGCAAAAACTGCCCATTTTGGAATCAGATTACATGTGATTATCAAGCATGTAACATGACCTCTAGACTACTTTTTACACAGATAAGCAGAGCATTTTGAAAATCAATAGATAGTGAAGTCTCAGTGCAGAATGTTATCTTTTCAAGTGTTATTGAAGTAGGAATCTGGAAACTGGTCATGAAATACTCAAACCAACTTTTTAAGAATGTTTCATTGATGTTATCTTGTATTCTTTGATGAGGTGGTGAAATGTTCTCATAATCAACTTTGTTTCCTCAAATTCCACAATTGTCAGAGTTGGATAAAATTTTTCTGTTTCTTAAATTTGCTATTGCCAATGTTGGGAAAATATTTTCCTTCTCTGATTCCAATCCCATTTTGTTCTTCAACAGTCACCCTCATTTGGCTCAAATTTTTGGCACAAGAATATTGCCTACCATTGTTTATTATGGCCTCAGCAGTGTTCTATTTGACTAGACCTGGACCAATCAGCTTTAGCACACAAGTGTCATTTTCCAAACAATTTGAATCTTCTATTCCCAACGTATGATTGCAGTTATGCTGATGATTACCAAAAATTTATGTTATTTGACTTCTTTGATCCAAAAGTTCTTGGCTGCAAGTCTAAACCTGTAAAACTTTCAATGTTTCATACATTGATAATACACTGCACACAGGCATGTCATGGATGAAGGCTCAATCCCACTTCTTAAAATTATGAGCACTTTTTTGGGGGGAGGCCTAGCCCCCTTTTATTGAACACATGCTAAGCTGGATAAGCTCTTAACTATGGATTTTCTGAAGTGGAGAGGGCAAATAGGATCCTATTATTAGATGTTTACTAAAATCATGTTAGCTTTCCCCTTTTTTAATACTTTGACAAGCACAGCAGCATAATACATTAAGAGGTGTCACTGTCATACATTAGAAATGGGTGTGGTCAAGAGTGTGGTCCATATATTTTCTAACTCACAGCCTCCCTTGTTACAATTTTAGGATGACACCACTAGCTGCCCATAGCATTTTATGAAAACAAATAGCTACAAACCTGTAGTTAACTGAAGCATACAGCTACAAAAACTGAAATGTCAAAAACTGTTATTGGTGTTCAATACTAGTAACAAAGACAGACAAAATGCAATAGTTATCAACTATATTACCTTTTTCTTGTTTTTTATTTTATTTGGAATCAATAATTATTGCACTGAACACAGCAGTGTTTCAGTGTAAGAGGAGAAAGCCAGAGAGTATCTCATATGTCGTGGAATGGGTCACAAAAATGTTGGAGATATCAACAGATAGTATTGGTAAAAGTCCATTAGTTGTCAGTATTGGTGCTGGCTTTACACATGGCAGCTACCTCCAATTACTTTATTCATTACAAATATTGAATTTATGTGCTATATATGTTTCATTTAAGAACTGTTTTACAGGGTTTCTGCTATGCCTGTTTATTGAAAACTTTGTCATTACATATGGACTTACAGTCACATTTTGAGTGTTGGCAAATTGAGGAGCTGCCTACTCCCAGTTATTAAGAGGGAGAAAGAAAAGGGTATTTTTGACAATGAAGTTAATTAGAATACAACTATTTTTTCAGGACATTCTTTTAAGTGACAACTCAGATGACTCAGATGATGAAGTAGTAACTGACAATGATATCAAAAATATGCTTAAAGACCATGTAAAAAGAAGAAGGTTACATCAAAAGTTTCTACGCTTATCAGAAGAGGTGTGTATTGATTTGAAGCTCCCCAACAGCATAAATTGTCTTGGAGGTGTATAGTTTGAGAAATTTTGTCTTGCAATATTAGTTATATTTGTAGAAATTGTGATATTTGCAATCAGGAGACACCAGCAGATCTCTTTAATGTACTAGACATGGTAGTCTTTCCAGATAATTTATTATGTTGTAATTCTGACTAATTAGTTCTTCCGGTACTTACATGTGTTTCTTTCGATTAGCTAAGGATGAAATAGGTTGTGTTGAATTTTTTTTATTGATCATATTTTAGTTAACGCAAGTTCTCATAATTGTCATTAAAGTAGCAGCTTTGTTGTACTTCATGGACTTGATTGTTGGATGTATGCAGTAATTGTTTCAAATGTTTGACTGTCTTTATTGTCAATGACTCCATCAGTCACTGTCACACTAGTTTTAGTGTGCTAGACTTACTACTTTTATTTACATTATTTCTCATATTGAAAAAATCGCTCCAAAATAGTATGCTGATTTTGCTAGATTCAAGATGAGTATCACTATTATGGATCAAGTTTGGTATTGGACCGTGACAGATTTGGAGAGGTCCAGCGAAGAAGAAGGAAAGATCTAAAATCAACAAAGAAGAAAGTTTCTGGTATGCTTATTTTTTTTAGGATATTATCAATTTTCAGCAAGAGTTATTAATAAGAACTACATTACTTGTTAAGCTCATTGGGCTTAAGAGCTTACTGCAGTGGAATGCAGGATTTCAGCAACACAATACGATGTGCAACATGGAATGATTTGCATTTTATCATAACAGTTATGGAGTAGTTATACTTAATTATATTGCAATTATCTGGGAATGGTAGTGATATAGGCCAAGATCACATCTCTAGCTGTTATAGGTGATGCTAAATGTAGTTTGCAATCCTCTTGCCAATATTTCAGGGGCCAGGCATATTTCTATAAGAAGCACTTTCCAAGACCTGAACCAACATTGACAGGTTGATCTAAAGAAAGTTTTGGCTAACATCTTAATTAGATTTTTTAGAAGAATTGCAGTTTTTTGTGTTATTTGTTTTGGTAACTGTTTTGTATCATTCAGATGTTTCTGTGTTAAAGAAGAAGCGTCTAGCAGAGGTATGTGTTCTGTTGTTCCCTAAATTATCAGCCATATTTTTATTATTTTTATTATTACCAGTCTGTGCAAAATCAAACTTTTAGCAAGTTTTTAGTTGTGGAAAGCAATTTTGTACCAATAACATAGTGTTTGTTATTGAATTTCAATTAAAATGCCAATTAGCAGGCCTCAGAGTGACAAGCACTTGATCAAGCATGAGCACCTCCACACTCACCTTGCAAACCCTACTGTTTTGATTTTTGAAGCTTCCAGATTGGATCAAACATGTTTTTATTCAAGGATACGGAATTTAAATATGAAATTTAACTTTTAATGTAGGAAGTCTCTTTTTCATGTCAAGCACTTTATATCTGTAAAGATTAGTCTATCATAGAGATGCTCCTTTCCTAAGGTTGATGAGAGAAGGAGAAGAGTTATGGAAGACAAGATTGAGCGAAAGAGGATGCAAGCAATGAAAGAAAATGATAATAAGAGGAGAAAATTATGGATTTTACTAGCAAGAAAGGAGATTCCAAAGGTATAATCCAGCCTAGTGGCTGCATACCTATATTTATATGGCTCTTCAGAATATTGCCTTTTTAGCATGCAGTGATTACTGTGTAGACTAGGGGTTGCAAAACCTCCTGCCCCATCTACCCCCCATTCTGGCCCCAGTGCTTTGGGAAAGGGTGCATCTATTTTAGAAATAATACACTGTTTTGACATGGTACTAGTATATGTTTTGCAGTTTCTGTTACCTGGCTATTTCCCTTCACCTACTGCAGCTCTCAAAATGAATAGTACTATCTAAAATAGGGCTCTATATTGCTAGCATCAGACCCTGGCAAGTTAGTTTGTTGTGATTTTGATTTTGGAGCCAAAAAGGGTTGGTGACCTGTGTTATAGACTAATGGGAATGCTACAAGATATGCTGGCAATAGAACTTTTCAGAGAGCATTGCTATGGAATTTGCCAGCAAATTCCAATTTGATTTTGTCTATATGGTATTTTGATCTATTTATTCAGAATTTTGATGTATTGCAGCTTAGCAGCCTTTGCAAGTATTTTTTTGAACTAATAGGCTGCCTCAGGTCCTATTCCTATCTGTTTTTGTAAAAGTGTTATCAAGGTTGTTCTTGCAAACACTGTTTTTCTCAATTTTCCATTACTTTTGTTTAAGACTATGTAGTTTTACATATGCTTCATTAGTAAATGTCAGTGCATTCACAGAGTGACAAGGGAATATACTATATTACTTATAAGTGAATATCCATTTTGCTATTCAGAGAAATTTTAATGCGAGGTCAATACCAGTATCTCACATATTCTGGGAAACATATATTTATTCTTAATTCAATGCTAATATTTCATTTATTGTTCTATTTCTAGCAAGTAAGTGAATTAGTATGTAGTTTTTGCAAGCAGGTAAATTGTTTTGCACTGGAAGTAAATACTTTAAGTTTGCTATTCTTAAGTCCACTGACCTAGCAGCTCCTCATCCTTTTGCTACTTATGCTCAAACATAGTGGAATTGGTAAATAATCTATGGTTTACCACTATAGATGCTCATATTTGCTAAGTCCACCATGTAGTCAGTCACTTGATCTTTAGTGCCACAAAGCCTTTAAGAGTTTCAGCATTTCTTTCATTGGATGAGGATGCAATGATTGTTATTCTCAGGTTGCTAAGCAAAGAAATACCACCAGAGTCAATATGCAATCATCCTTGAAGAAAGTAAGTAATCAAAATTGATCTTGTACAATTTGTATGAGTAGGAAAAGTCCTCATTGCATTATAAGTTAGTTCAGACTTAAGACCCTATTGCCTTCTCACCATAATCACTAATCAGTGGCAAATGCTTTGATATTAATAAGAGGGGAGAGCCTCTATAGCATTGTCAATGTTTTCTACTTGTGAACCATCAATTAACTAACTTTTCACAATTTTTGATGGAACAAGTACCCACTTGGCCTCCCAAGCCTCTAACTGTCACTTTTGATCATAGTACCCCCATTGCTGTCAAAGCAGTGGTCATTTCAATTATATGCATTTGTAAAAGATTTTGTTATTTGTTGCCATTGTTGCTTTTGTAGCTTGCACAGAATTGTCAAAAGGAAGTAAAGAAAAGTGCCATTAAATCACAGAAAGCATCACGGGACTTCATACCAAGAGCAAAGAGGATGGTCAGAGAGGTATAGAAACATTAGCTCAATGCTCATATGCATATCTGTTTATAAAACTAGTATTGGATTCATGGGTTTTTTGTGGTGCTTTTTCAAGAAACTGTTATAGTTATGGTCAGGTCTTATTTTTTCTTAGATGCTTGGGTATTGGAAAAGATTTGATAAGGTGGAGAAAGAACATAGAAAGAAGGCAGAGAAGGAAGCATTGGAACAGAGAAAGCAAGATGAAGAAATGAGAGAAGTATGAAAGCTTGTTTGTCTTGTAGTATGAAGTTCAGTCTCTTTAAATTACTCTATAGCTGGAGTAACTATTTAGTTTTAATAGTCAGTAATCTGTAGTAGACTGAGCACTTGAAATGTTGTTAGGAGTAGAAAAATGTTCTAGTGAACCTGAGTGTACTTGTCAATGTGTAAATAGGAAGGATGTACTGTCTTAGGTGACCCCATTGAAGCAGTCCATGCCCAGAAAAAATTGGTGCAAGAGCACTAGTTTACACATGAACCTTTGTCCACTCAAGTGTTATTTGGAATTGCATGTGCGGTCCAAGATTTGTTTATCTGAAATGTTTATCAGTCAGTTTCTTGTTGCTGAAGCATTTCAAATGTCTCATGTACAATAAAACAGGATAAAACAGAGTTCTGAAAGCAAGAGGTGACTGTAACTACTGTTGCAGTAGTAACAATTCCTATTTGGCTTGTGTGATTGCATGGTTGACAGCATTGCTGGCATGTTGGGATTTTTGGCTCATGCTGGGGATTTTGCATGTGTGTGGAAGTCAGTGCTTCTACTTTCAAGGAAATTTCCTTCTTTAGGGAAATTTTGCTGACCACAGGGAAAACAAAAAGAATTGAAATTTTCAAGGAAAAATATAGGAAATTATCTTATTTGTAAAGGATTTTCAATATATCCATTATTAACAGAACATTCGCTAGGTTTGCAACCAAAAATTTCCTTTGTATTTGGTGTTTTCTGGATATTCAGTCAACTTTCAAAGTTGCAATTGGTTTTGGTGTGTAGGATGAACAAAAGGATCCAAATATAGTAGTCTCAGCTTGCTACACTATCACACCTTTGATGTAAAATTTTCAAAGAATCCCATGCTGTTGCTATTGTGGTGGTGTCTCTCACAAGGTATGCACCTTTGAGGTTTGGCACAGAGTCACCTGATATTTCTCAAATCTGGCTTTTTCAGTTTTTCCCATGCTCCTTAGTACTTATCTGAAACTAGATGGAGTTTTGGTATGGTGTCAAAAAAGCTCAAATGGTATTAGGCCATCCTAAAAAGTACCTAAACGTGCCTACCCACTCACCATGTAACCTCAGTATGCTGGCAGAGTAGGCTCTAGGAAGTATCAAGGAAAAAATTTATCTTGACAAAGACAATACAAGGGAATTTTCGGAAATCCAACCAAACAAAATTGGAAGCACTGGTGGACATTTGCAATTGTAATCACACATGCTCATGGGCATTGACTGTTGAATTGTGCTGTTTTCAGATTTCAGTCTTCATTTCTTTCTCTAGATGAGGCGGCAGCAAAGGAAGTTAAATTTCTTAATTACCCAAACTGAGCTTTATGCTCATTTCATGAGCAGAAAGATGCGAGGGAAAGGTTAGCTACTTCTTAATTTGTATATGTTAATTATTTGGTAATAGTATGTAAACAATGCAATCAATAGTGTATATATCCTATGCATAGCTACTGGGAAGCTTGAGGATGTTGTACCCACATTAGTTGGAACCACACATTGATTAGTTTCTTCAGACAAAGTGCAACAAATATTCTGAATGTCTCAGAGTTTGCCAATTTGAGGGCATATGCAAAGTCACATAATTTTATTTGCAAGTTTTTTCAAAACCCTTATGTTTGGGCAAAAATTGTGATGCATCCCCCCTCCTTGCAAAAACTGAATTATCAATGTACTCCTGTTCAGAATGAGTGGGTTTCAACTCATAATGTTATATGCTTGGGCAGCAGCAACTCAGCAGCTGTCTCTTTATAAGTGAATGCTTTTTGTATGCCGACTTTAAGGGAGTCAAGAATTAATAGGCTTAACTGAAGAGAGCCTCATGTAATATTTTGTGAGATCTGTATACCTCCAAGTTCTCTCTTTTTCAGCTGGTATGCAAGATGTAACACAATCTGATATTTTAAAGAAGTTAGATGAGCCTCCTTTGCCTTTGAATACAAAAAGCATCCTGGGTGGCCTCCTTGTAAATACTGAAGAATCAGATGATTATGGTATGATGGTTTTATCCTGTAGAAGTGTTCACATGTATTTTCTCTTTGTTATTTTCTATTTGTTAAAGGGAAGCTGAAGAAGAACATTCGTTGACATGTTATTTATATCTTATAGGAATTTATATTTGTCATGTTTGTATACATAGTTGTGTTGCATTTTTAGTATATATTTTATTATATATTTATTATATATGTGTTGCTTTATATAGCACTAGAATTAGAGCATTGCTGTTGCTCATTGTATAAAGCCTTTCCACTTTCAGACCCTGAAGCAATGAAGGCTCAGGCACTGATTAACGCTCAGAATGCTGTAATGAGGCAGGAGGAAAGGGTATTGTCTACTGTATTGGTTTTTGTGCTTAGTTCTATTCTTTCTAATCTTAACTCTCGTTTCCTTTGTTTTGTATGTATTGAATAGGAGAGGATTTTTCTTTGTGCTTGCGTTGTATTGTAAAGTTTCTTAGAGAATTGGAGTGAGCTAGGTTTGGAGTATATAGATTTGATGAAACCTGCTGTTTCATATTAGCCATGAAATTTGTATAGCACTATCTCATCGTGTAATTTGTTTCAGATGGAAGAAGCAGTAACTGACCAAATAAGAATTTGAGCCCATCACAGGCCACAGATTTGGCCATCACTTTAAATATTTTATTTGCCTTTCAGACAAACTCTTTTGGATTTCCTCCAAGAAGCTCAGAGCTATCTCAAGAACACTGTAAGATTTCTTTACCCTTTGTGACTCATTATCCTCTTTGCTTCTATAGTCCATTTGATTGTTATTTTTGATTGTTATTTTTAAATGGTTAGGAGTGATCTTTTATAGGTAGCTACATTTTTGTTTGTTCACAGTATCATTCTCTCACTTATAATAGTATCAAAAATTGGTTTCAACACATTGTCTTACATATGAGTATCCTTGTTCAGGGAATTGTCACAGCTTTGGCCATGCCATCCCATTGTATAAGTCAAATCATTGTCTTGTAGTTGATCAAGATTTTAGTCTTGCTAATCCTACAATGGGTGCCAAGGAAGTTCCACAACCTGAGCTATTTTGTGGAAAACTCAAATCATATCAACTGAAGGGAATGAATTGGCTGGCCAATTTGTATGAGCAGGTATAGTGCATATTAGCTGTTCTGAAGCCATATCATTACTTTGATCCCATTCAATCTTGTTATCTTCACATTTAAAATGAGTCATTGCACAGTGAGAATTTTTTTTGCCTAGGACTAGGAATAATTGCTTATGAATCCTGTTCAATCCAGATTATTTCACTGCTATTTAACTCTGTTAAGTTGTTGCCATATTAGCAAGAACCCTTTTGATGATATTGTGTCAATTATCTCACTGAAATGAGCTAGTTTGAGAAGACATGCCAAGCATGTGACTTGCAGGCTACACAAGGCGCATTGAAAGCACACCTTTGGCCTGTGGGGTGGATTGCAGTTACATTGCACTGTTCTGCAATTGGTGTTATTAAATAGTTTATGAAGTGAGTGCAAGCCTCATAAAAGCATTTGTGCCCCATTTGCCCTTGAGGTTCCTCAGTTTGATAGACATAATTTAGAAAACTGTTTTATGCTTATGCCAGTGTGGTAAAGTATTCAGTTTTGTACATAGATTTTGTGAGCCAGGTTTTACTTGGTATTGTGTATAAAATTCTGCTGCTATTGTAGGGCATAAACGGAATTCTTGCAGATGAAATGGGGCTTGGAAAAACGGTGCAGAGCATTGCTTTTTTATCATATCTTGCAGAGGTATAAAATTTTATTACTCAAATTTTCTTTAGTTATTTCCAGACCCATTTGTCTGTTTACAGGAGGGAATTTTTGCAATGGCTGTGAATGCAGAAGTCGATTTGAGTGAATGTGCTCAATGTAAATGAATTATAAGTGTTGTTTTGTTTATGAAAGGCCCTTTTTATTTCTCTCATCTCCTAGGCTGATGATATTTGGGGTCCTTTTCTTGTTGTTGCACCTGCATCAACTCTTCACAATTGGCAGCAAGAAGTCTCACGGTTTGTTCCTGAATTCAAGGTACAGTATTTCTCTATACATGAATATTAGTTGATTATGCAGTTAGTCACACTTTTTACAATCGTTTGGTAACAAAACAATGCTTTGACCCACACATCCTGGAGATGATATGACATATAGAAACATCAATATGTCATGGTTTAGTCTTACATGGTTAGACCTACCCAGTAGCCTTACACAGCTATACCTTCCACGGTTTTTGTCTTATTTCTACATTGCAGTTTCTTAAATCGGGCATGTTGCAATAAAGAACTTTCAGTCACAATCATGTTTTTATTTGTTGTGGCTCTCCTACTGAAATAAATATATCAGTTGCTCAGTCAGTTGGGGGACATCTTTGAATAATCAACTGTCTTATGCTTCCATCAAGCATGAGAAGAATGAAGTAGTAATATAATCCACCTGCAAGTCAAGCAAATTTCAATGGCAACTTTTTCAAGCTTGCAAATCTTCAATGGGCTCTATATTGAATATTCTGCTGTTGGTTTATGCTGTATATCTGTTTGTTGACATCATATGCAAAAACAATGCATTAGTTTACTATGAACTGTTGATTCAGAAGGCTAGGTTGAATTTATTGTTTTGTTAGCATTCCTTTGGTACTTCAACTGCCTACTACTTGATATATAATGAGAGGATTTTTACTCCTATGTTTTATGATTCCTTCGTAGCCTTTCAGTCTTTGTGATTCCTATGTATTTCATTGAAAGAATGAAGTAAGAAACTTACCTTAGTTGCTGTTTCCTTACAGGTTTTGCCATACTGGGGAAATCCAAGTGATAGAAAGAGTCTTAGAAAGTTCTGGAACCAAAATCAAGCCTTGATCAATACGAAGGAGAATGCGCCTTTTCATGTTTTGATAACAAGCTACCAGCTGGTGAGTTAAGTTTCGGTTAGAAATTTATCAACAAAGCTGTAGAGTTGCCATCTTCGGTGGGATATAAGTCAGTACAGAGTTTCATAATGCCATCGATTTGAGTGTTTCATAGGTTGTTTTTTGGTTAGATATGCCACATGGTAAGTATAATGATCCTTGTTTTCTCTTACCACCACAGCCCATCATCCGTGCCTGTTTTTATTAAAATATGCTGCATTGACTTTTTCATTGCATAAAGTGATTCCCCTTTTCCATATTTTATGGCACTGCGCAAGTAGCTGCTGTAAATATGAGCTTTGGCTATAATTGCATCTATTACTAAACTGTGAAAACCTCATACGATATTCAATGTCTGGACACATTTCTTTGAAGACATGTTGTTTGGAAGGTTGATATTCATGTACTGTTTAGAGTTACAAGTAATGTTTTATGGTATCAGGTTGTCCAAGATGTGAGGTACTTTCAGCGAATCAAATGGCAATATTTGGTCTTGGATGAAGCCCAAGCTATTAAGAGCAGCTCCAGGTTAGTTTGTAATCCCAATTCTTAAAAACGAATGAGGATTTCATGTATATTGCATGTCAGGAGAGCCTAGATCCGCCTCTATATCAAATGTGGAAGAGGCCAGTGATTCATTTGATTTGAAGAGTCTCTCATTTATCTTTTACTTGTTAATTTTAGATACTAGGTTACAATTTAGTATAGATAACAATAGACATTTTCTCATATTATATATAGAAATATCTATTGTTGTTTAACAAAACTCCGGTTTCATATGTAGCCATTGCTTAGTTGCATCAGGTTGAAGAATTAAGTCATGAATTATATTCTTATGTATGCATTGTTGTTATTATCTGTGTATTTAGCCTCTCATTTTTGTATATACTATTGTTTGCGCACTTTATGTCTTATCTGGTAATGGTATCACCTCATTGGTCATATCATTGATCATGTCATTCCTCACCTCATCCGATGCCCTGAATTTGATATACATTATGTTTGAAGTTTTTGTTAACACAGAGTTCATATTGCACTTGGAAAACCTGGAAAATTGGCCACGTTTACAAAAAAGTCTGGGAAAACCTGGAATAGTCAATGAAATTTCTGTAATTTTTTATCCAAGTCAGGGAAAAGTCAGGGAAAACAATTTTTTGCCCCATCTATCATTTTCATTGACTCATGCATGGCTGTTTGCAAAGTGGTTGTTCAATTTGCTGTCAGTGAATGTAAACTTAGTTCATTTACATAGTGCTGTAGCAACCATATGTAGATTACCTATCATTAGGTTCCGTTATCTTTGTCTATTTTTGTAAATGTGTGAAATTGGGGTCAGGGAAAAAGTGGGTGCTTTTAGCTATAAGTCAGGGAAAAGTCAGAGACTAATTAGGGAATATTGATTCGCGAATTGGATATGAACCCTGTAGCAATGCCATCACATTACCTTTATCATTTCATTTCAGTGTACGTTGGAAGATTCTGCTAGGCTTTAACTGTAGGAATCGTTTATTACTCACTGGCACACCAATTCAAAATACAATGGCTGAGGTAGGCTTCTGCCATGTTTATACCATCTTTCATTTCCGTGTACATCTCAATTATTATAGTTGTGTATTTTATGGCTTTGCTAGTAGATGACAACTTTCTTAGTTTTAAAATTTTTATGGTTTGAATTTTCAAAGCCCTAGAAGAAGTGGTCGGCATTTTGCTGTCATGAGTAGTTTTATAGCAGCCCAAAATACTAGCTTTAGAAATTCCTACATTACTTTAAAGCTATTTAAGATGAGTATGGGGCTTTCTGTTTGGACCTCTTGATTAATAACTTGGAGTCAACCATTCTTACCTGCCTAGTGTAACCTATGTAACCTGTGCTAATAACCTGTGTTAATTTCCCTCTCAATAAAGCACTTTTAACAATGCAATCATGCAGTGGCATATCCCATGAGTACATTGACTTGCTGTATCTAATTTTCTGACAAATTGTATCAGGAATGCAGTTCTACATATTTCTTGTTCTCATCAGTTGTGGGCGTTGTTGCACTTTATCATGCCAACCCTGTTTGATGACCACGAGGAATTTAATGAATGGTTTTCAAAAGATATCGAGAGTCATGCTGAAAATAGATCGCATCTTGACAAGAGTGAGTATACAATGCCTATCCATGCCCGATTCTGGATTACTGTGAACACTATATAGAACGTTGTGCTTTTCCAAAGGATGAAAATCACCAATCTTTTGCATTTGCCTGATAATCCTGAGTTGTAAACATGATGGCTAAGTGTTACATCTAGATATACCTTCAATGAAACTGTTTCATTAAATTTTCGCAGTACTAATACTAAAATATTAGACAAAACTTTGAAATCTAACAGATTGCCCTTCCATCATGGCTTTTGATACTATCGCGTTGTTCACAGATGTTTTGTGTGCATTTTACAATAGCCCTGTTTTGATTTTTCTTATGTTCTTTGTGTACATCATGTGCATACAAGTAGCAAAGTGATTTTGGGGCTTCTTTTGTATACAGAAGGCCTTGGGCATGTAATGAGTAGTCCTATTTAGGATTGCTCTTCGTTACATTTCAAGGTAGTTAGCTTTATCTAAGGTTTTCGCAATTCATCACTTCTACTATCTTTGCCTGCATCATATTAGTTATTTTCCTTTCCAGACCAATTGTCAAGACTTCACATGATTTTGAAGCCATTTATGTTACGTAGGATAAAGAAAGATGTAGAAAATGAATTATCTGATAAGGTTGGTTGACAAAAAATTGCTTATTATTGAAGTGTTTTATTACATTTGAACTTAATGATACTATGTCTGATGCTTTTGTCACTGAAGCTCCTACTAATCTCTTGCTTGTAGAGGGTGATGAGTTTTCATTTAATTTGTTTCTGTAGATTGAGATTAAGATTGAATGTGAAATGTCACCCCGTCAGCGGTTACTGTATCAAGCTGTTAAAAACAAGATATCAATTGAAGACCTAGTTTCACAGTCAGTTTCCACTTCGTCCACAAACCAGTGTGTGAATACGTTAATGAATCTTGTCATGCAGTTCAGAAAGGTATGCAAATCTGATTAGCCAGCAAATGAGAATTTGAATGGTTCACTTATAATTTGTAGAATATCTGGACATTTTACTTTACTAGGATTTTCGTCAATTTTAGCCTTAAAGCACCATCTAAAGGCTAGCATTCATTTATTGTGTACTTTTGGTCATTGTACTCCATATAGTGCCAATTAGTTAAGGATTCTTGCACTGATTAAGTTTTATAACAGAGGTGTTTCATATACTTGCAAGTAATGTATATCCACAAATTAATCCCCTGGGGGCTTATTTGTTTTGGATTGTTGCATGGGGGGGGGAGCTTTTTCAAGGGAAAAATGTATTCGAGGGGCCTAAAATTATTCTTGTATTTGGTTATTTTGCGGTTGAAATGTTTCTACCAATAATCAATTTCTTGTATGCTATTTGCACAATTATTATATAAAGAATGCACCATTGTTTTATTTATTGATGGCAACTTTTTTTTAATGACTCTGGAAAGCACGAATAAAATCTCATAGCAACAGTCGAATGCTTACATTGGGACTCAATTTAGGGGGGGGGTGGCTTTGTTACAATATGTAGCTCTAGGATGGGGACTTATTTGGAAGGGGGGCAATTCAGTGATGTTATGGTAGTTTAGGATTCTTGTACTGACGGGTTTTATTACTGAGCTTCACTTTCACTTAATCGAGTCTTATACATGACCAACTACAAGAATGTGGTTCTTCCATCTAGCATTTTGCCTCATTTCCGGTAAGCAGTAGCTTATCTTTGTGGCTCAATTTACAAGCAATGCTCCGGGAAGACTTGTCCTGCCGCTTTGCTTTTATATACTTTTTTTGCAATTCATACTATTTTGGGATGGTGTGGTTTAAAGTTTATTAGATTGATTAATTTCAACTTGCTGTATCAAGCTTATTGTCCTGTGCAGTAATTTTGAAATGGTAATTGCTGGATTCTCTTGGGTTTTGTTTTTGCATATGTAAATCAAAACCTTCAATCGTAGGTCTGCAACCATCCAGAGATATTTGAAAGACGAGACATCAGATCGCCATTGCATTTTCGATTACCTCATTTCAAGCTGCCTCGACTTTTATATCACAGTGGTAATTTTGAACATAATTCCTTACTGTTTTGATTTATAATCGCATTTCCATTGCGAAGTCAAAAGCACTCGACTTTGGGAATTGAAATTCTTATTGTATGGCTTTTTCATTAGTTTTGCTTTACTTTCTCTTACTCTTTTTCATTTCTTTGTCAGTCTTTCTTTTGTGCTAAATAGATTACTTAACACCCGTTCCTTTCTTCTTTGCTTTTAGGTTTTATTGACAGAATGGATGTATCCACTCACAAGTGAGTTTTAATTTTTATCACATGTATTTCTTTATATCAATAGAGTTTATTAGTGATGACGTCACAAAAGTATATTTTTAGAATTTTCGTATGAAATGAAAGCGCACCTCAAAGTAGGCATGTGTTAGCAATGTTAGATGAATGTTGTCAAAATGGACTGAAATACGACCGTTTGACGATCGAAAACTTGCCATACAAACCTCTGTATTGTTCTCCTGGTTCCAAACGTTAAGAACCAGACTCAAAATACAGTGATTTGATAGGAAATATGTCAGCATTCAATTACCTATATCTCGGCCAGTATTTTTCAGGTGGAGCTGAAATTTGTCTGTAGTAGCTATTTCTATGTGTTTTTTCAGAATTTGAAGCCAAAATTACAATATTCTAAAAATTGAATTTCTGTGACGTCACACTAATGAACTTTACTGACATTCCATAACCAGATTGAACACCCTCATAGTGAGCAGAAATCTTCCAGCTTGTAATAATTATTAGAAAGTTTAGAAGCAACTTTAAAGTCAATTTGCCCATTTTTGTCTCATGTTATCTTGTAATTAAGTTTAGTTATCTGTTGTTGCTGTACTTTATGAATTACTTAGAAGTTGTGAACTCTTTCTATTTGTGTTTAGGTGGCTATATTACTCAACTTGAATGCAAATTTAAAACTTAGAGATGTGATCAAATGTTGACCAGCCATCTATGGAAGTATTGGGATTATATACCAATATGTTTCAGTAGTTTAAAAATTTTTTCATATAATTTACTTCTAAATTGAACACTGTTTCTAGGCTGCTTCATGTTGAATTGAATATTTGGAATGCTGGCTACATACATGGCACACTATCATCTCAAAACGGTATACTCCTAAGAGCCAAATAATTCTGTTTATATTACAATTTGTAATTTATGTCTAGATTGTGGTTTGTTGAAATGCAACCAAATGCTGCTCTTCCTTCCTATCATAAAGGAGTTCGACATCAAAGCACATTAAGTATTGTAGTTAATTTTTGAAGGGGTTTGATGTTGATTTTTCATTATTTTTAATTTGTAGACGGCTCTTGCTCAAGCTGTTTCTCTATGACAAGGTTTATGAATCTAAGTCCAGCTGATGTTCAGCGATTGTTTAAAAGCACCATATTCAGGTATTTTCAATGTTACATTATGTATTATTGTTGCTATAAAATTCTTTTGTATGCCAGTTGCTTTTATTAAAGTATAGCTCACTTATGACTTATGGGCAAGGTGGCATAGTGGTTAGAGGTCATGCCTCCTATGCAGAAGTCTATGGTTCAAAACCGACTCGATGCCCTGACTGAATGCTCACTCACTGCTCATCCAGCAGCAAATGAGTACCTGGTGGCAACACTGGGGACATAGAGGCATTGAAGAAAAGAACTAGCCACCGTACCTCATATGCCTATCGATGGCTCGGGATATGTGTCCTCTCTAACGTGCACTTATAGGCAGTCCCCTATCTACAAAAGTATATGGGACTACCTTTACCTTAATAGCTGACTTACTAGAGTCACCTTTCCAGAAGTAGTTTTCATGTTCTATGCTTTTTGAATTAACGTTGCTTTGAAAGCAGAGCTGAAAGCCAACACACCAAAGTTATAGAAGCTGGCGTAGGCAATTGATGCTCATGGTTGCTACTTGGTATCCTTTGTACAGTGTGTCCCAAAAAGCGGAATCTATTGAATTCACTTATTGTTAGAATTTGGATGGTTTGGCGACCGTTCATTATTTATGCCTCAAGTTGGGACTGAAGAGAAATGTTTATTTGGATAATTATTTGTGTTACCCAACCTTGTGCAGTATAAAAACAATAGTTACCCAACCAATATAGAGCTATTAAATGTGTACTACCCAACCTTTATAAGACAAAAAAGTGATATATCCAACCTTAAAGCTGCCTGAAAAATCATTTACCCAACCTATTTCTCTTCGGCCCTAACCTAAGGCGTAAATATTGAGCGGTCACGTAGCACTATAAGAGCTCCAGCGTGCTTCTGAAGAATGGGCGCTCTTGAAATAACTTGTCAGCACTTTGAATTGCCCAGCATTAAATTGAACCAAATATGCTTATTGTTTCAGCAAGGAAAATTAAATGCCTGTGTGAAAGCTTTAGCTTCCCAAGGGCACTAATTCATGCGCTGTGCACATAAATTTCAACTTTTGAATAGTCTTTTTACGCATCTCTGCATTCACTTTAGCACCAAGCTATTCAAAATCTAGCGAGAGGTGAATTCAATAGCTTCTGCTTTTTAGGAACACCCTGTAGAGCAGAACAATAGAAGAATCACCGATTTGTCCTCATTGAAAAACAAAATTTGCACAAATTTCTATATATTGCAGTGCCGTAATCAGGTCCTTGCACTCCTTGAAAAGTGCTGGTATTTGAAGTATCTATTTAAGGGCACTTGAAACTTCTTGAATATAAGAAGGTTTCCTGGAAAATTGATCACACTCCTTGAGGTTTGTGAATATGTACTTCGATCACAGCAATAACAACTGCAAATAATAGTTAAAAGAAATATCCAAAAAAAGTTTAAAGAAGATCGTACAAGTAAACCCGTCATGTGCCAAGAAATGTCTCGTTTTCAGTATTTTCGGCTTTCTGTGTATTCACACATGCGCTGTGAATGTACCAATTGCCATAATGGACTTCGCCCTTGAAGATGTAGATATTATTTCTTGAGTAGTCCTTGAAAACTCCTTTAATATGCTTATCAAAAATCCTGCACGAACCCTGTGTAATAGCTGCCTGAAATTTTAGAATACTAGCCGTGAATTCATTGATGGAAGATGCTGTAAAACACCGTCACCGTAAAGCATGGCAAAGAAGCAATGAGAGTCTACGGTGAGTGACTGGGAATGAACTGACTGTCTTATTTATACTAAAGATGTGTGTTGCCCTTTTATTTGTGAACCAAGAATCAATACTTATTATGTGTAGAATAGATAGGGCAGTTGTACTCTGTTGTTTTGCGCAATTTATCATGTATATTGCATATTTGATTTGAATTTGCCTAATGTTATTCAAGAATACTAAGCAGTGATGACTGGAAATGGAGATTCACTAGTTGCTTCATTTGTGTTCTGTTCAAAGCTCTGAGTACCTTATTTTGATAGCAAACGTTGAAAGTGAGCATTGGAAGCACACATTGAAAACGTACATTGATAGCAAACTTTGATAACGAACATCAATAGATGGCGTTGACATTGAGCATTGATAGCAACTATAGATAGTGAACACTAACAGTAGGCATTGCTAATGAACATTGATGGTGAGCATCACTATTGCTGGTGAACATTTACAGTAAGGATTAATACTAAATATTGGTAGGAGACATTGCTGGGAGACATTGATAACAAAAATCGATAGTGAGCATTGATGGCCACCATTGATAGGTGGGCATTGACAGCAATCATTGATAAATATTGACAGTAGACATTAAAACTGGACATCAATAGTAAACCTAAATGATGTTTAGAATTGTAGCCACCATGAACATTGAACATTGTTTTTATGCATTGACAGTGAGTATTGACATAAGACGTGACAGCAAACATTGATAGCAAACATTGGCACCAAACATTGACAGTACACATTACAGCAAACATTTACAGTACACATTGACAGTAAATATTTACTGAAAAATCGATTTTGAACATTGATAACATTGATAGTGAGCGTTCGTAGTAAGCACTTATAGTGAACGCTTACTGTTAATATAAATTGTACACACTAAGAGTTGACATTGATAGGAAACATTAACTGTAATCATTTGTGATGGAAATTGCTGTACGTATTGATGGTAAGTGCTAACACTCTGGAGTACAGAGATGTATGGACATTGATAAGCTAGTATGTGGAATGCATACTTCTTAATTTGTTACCTGCTTTGTGTCAAACTTGGAACATTGGAAAACACCTTTCATATCAAATAAAATGGAGACATTACTGGTTTTTTGAAACACATTCTATATCCTGTTTTCTAACTTTCAGCATTTACAGCCTAGAACTCTGAATGGTTTTTAACACAGCATGCTGCAGCATCTCTGCTTTTTGATATTGGAAGTGTTCTTGCAAATGCATTGTTTTTTGGCGTGTTGCATTTCTGATGCATCCCCTTACTTCTTTCGTTGTAGGTGAAATTTTGTTATTTAAATGTTTGGTTGTAGGTCACAGTATCTTGGTTCAAGAGACTTGATTGTTTGGACTGAAATGCCTACAAATATTCCATCAAGATACCATGGACCAGTATTCCGTAGGCTGATTTTCACTTCATTTACGTCATTGTTTGCTGCACACGTCATGCATACAGTATCACGGATACCAGAACTCATAGAAAGAAGACGTGCTCAATTGCGGGAATTGAGACAAGCTAGAAAATCATTTAGGTCTCCTCCCACATCACCAAGAAAGTCCCCAAAGAAATCCTTTCACAAATTCAATGAACATTTTATGCACGAAGACTCTCTTTCACTTGAAAGGTAAATACCTGATCTTTTTACCATCTTTCAAAAATGATGATCGTTATGCATTAGCGTGATTAGGATAGGCAGCATATTTAAGTATATGAAGAATTATTAGATGTAGATGTAGTATTCGTTTTACAGTTTGTGTATCTAAGGTGTTTTCTTAATCCTAAAATAAGGTGTACGTTTGATTTTTTAGTCAAGCACTGATTTCTATTCTAGATTATCAGTAGATGCTGTCGAGCCTGAAAAATTAGATGTAGTACCTACGTCATACCCGGCCTTTCTACTTACATTCCAAGAGCCAGTAAGTACATATCATTCATGATTTGCCTTATCTCGCTTCTTTTCTAAATCTTAACCTGAAGCTCATCTGCCGTCAAATTTAAGTCATGAATTGAGGCTTATGAAGGTCATAAACTGACTCCTTGTCTATGGAGAGCTGAAATGGTTTTGTTCACATGCTCTGTTCAACAGAATAGATGGAGACAAGTGCAGAGAAATAAGAAACAGATCCCAGCAATTTGTTGTTCCCTTCTCCTTTAGATACTTGTTGTTCCCATTTTTTCATTGATAGCATCAGGATACTTTTGTAAGACTAGTTACAAGACAATGGGTTCGACATTTGCATTCATTTTTCTTTCTTTACTCAGTATTAATTGTCTGGAATAGTTACCCCACTTGCAATCAGTTAACAGTTATTTGCAATATATTGTGTGTAATTTTACTGACTGAAAGTACTGGTAGAATCACCATTGAGTACATTTTGGTTGTGTTTCAAATTTATCATGTAGAGAAGTAGCAGTTTTTTATATTATACTTCCAATCTACTATGCAAAAGCATGTATTTCTATCTTTACACTACTTGCCACCTTTGCCTCTCTGCAGGTTGTTTGTGACACGACACAGTATTTCATTTACGACCGCAGCGCAGCTTATAAGATTCGTGACCTTCAATTTGGTACCAATGAACTTCGGAATGTTATATTCCACGGAACTAGAGACACAATATCACTGCGTTCTTCGCGGAATTTCTTCTTTCCGCCTAAAATAACTGGTTTGGAAGCTGCCAGGCCTGTTGGTGGGTGGTCACATGTGAAATGTCCAGGTTGGTTTATAGCTTTCAGTGTTAGAAGCATTGGCTTCTTTCATACAATAAGTCCTGTATTGCCATATATTTGCGTAGGATATATAAAGGATTTATAGGGTCAGGGAAAGTCAGAGAATGCAAGGAAAAGTCCGGGAAATTTTCATTATTTAGGTCAAGGAAAAAGTTTCGTTTTGGTTGCTACGAATGTATTTACTTTCTGGTTTACATTTAGGGTTTGTCCAATCCTAAATTTTGTCTGTAAGTTTGTAGTTTAATCAATTCAAGAAATATGCCGATTACTTTTGTCGCTTACTCTCAGGTGCCTAATAAACGTCACCACGCATATTGATTTTTCGATTTTTTCCAACCCCCCTGGACCTAATAAAAACCCCTATTTATTAGTTTTAAAGAAAATGGCCTTTGTCACGAACTCCTCATCTTATCTCCTTTCTTTGTTAGTACCATTTACGCCCAGTTTTCATGACATCATAGTATGCTTCTTTATATATTTGTTTGTTTCATGACAACTTGTCTATGTTTTTTCCATCGCTTTGTAATTATTTGAAGCCTTATTTTTTAAGTCCAATCCTCCCCGTTTATTTTTGAACCCCGTTTATTAACTTTCGGAATTTTTTCCGACCCCCTGTTTATTGTGACCCCACCGTTTATTGGGCACTTTAGAGTATAAGTCCCTAGTCAAGTTTTGTTACTAACCTGCTAGAAAGTGGCAGCTGTCAGGAGTCAAGGACCGAATCTTAACTCCTCATGTGGGGGAGAAAAGGCTGTTTTTCCAGAGAAGTCAGGGGAAAAAATCTAGGGTTTGGCGATAAAAGTTGGGTAAATTTTGTGCCCTTTAGCCAAAAGTCAGGAGAAATTATTCAAAAAGTCTATATAAACTTATATATAGCTGAATATACGATATTGATAGTAGTATACTTGCATTTATATGCCTATCCTTGGATTGCTATCTACATTGAAGATGTGCATAGTACATGGTTGCTTATAAGCTCAGTTCCGGATGAATATTTTACTTTGGAGATGCCTTTGCTCTTGAAGTTTTAAATATTTGCTTATTAAGTCATTTCTTCATCAAATGATGCAGAGAGCCTTTCTCTTCGAAGCCCATTAAGATCCCACAGGGAACTCAGAAGATTAGGTGCCCTTAAGAGTGATCTTTCACATAACATACATTGATAGCACAACTGACAAAATATTTCTTCATGCACTGATTAGTCCGATAGCAATTTTGAAATCACTCTTTGTTTACCTCATTACTTCTTGTTGACATTCATTACTAACAAGCTTGAGCTTTTCTAGATATTGAATTTCAACAATCACTTCTTTTCATATCAGATCGAAATGCTCTAATTTGCGACAGTGGAAAGTTAAAAGTTTTGGATGGCTTGCTTAAAAAGCTCAAAGACGAAGGGCACCGAGTGCTTATATATTCGCAAATGACGAAAATGATTGATATTTTAGAGGTAATTGTTTTTAGCAGTTTCTCCTCTTGTTTTCTTCAAGAATTGCAATTGTAGCTGACAATTTTAGTCTCGACAATTGTAGGGTATTTTGAATGTACCAATAGAGTTCATTAGTGATGACATCATTAAAATATATTTGTAGAATATTTATATTTGGGCCGAATGGGGTGAGAGAGCATCAGAAAATAGACATTTGTTGACAATTTTAGTCTAATATTGTCAAAATGGGATGAAATACGGCCATTTGACGATCGAAAACTTGCTG
This sequence comes from Cassiopea andromeda, assembly GCA_018155075.1. Classification (NCBI taxonomy): domain Eukaryota; kingdom Metazoa; phylum Cnidaria; class Scyphozoa; order Rhizostomeae; family Cassiopeidae; genus Cassiopea; species Cassiopea andromeda. The sequence goes on from WIPJ01001684.1 coordinate 266,140, forward strand.
TGTAAACCACTGTATTTTCTCCTGGTTCCGAACGTTTAGAACCAGACTCAAAATACAATGATTAGATAGGAACTATTTCAGCATTCAGGTGCCTACATCTCGGTTATTATTTTTCAGATCAAGCTGAAATTTGTAAATAGTAGCGATTTCTAAGTGGTTTTTTAGAATTTACGACCAATATTGTAATATTCTAAAAATAGAATTATCATGACGTCACACTAGTAAACTCTATTGTGAAGATAAGTTCAATTTCTTACTTCCCATATCTTCAATAAATAGGTATTCATGAATTTCAAAAAGTACAAGTATATGCGTCTTGATGGCTCGTCGAAAATCTCAGACCGCCGTGATATGGTTGCGGATTTCCAAACTAAGTGAGTATTTGTTGACTGTGATAGTTCGTTTGTGTATTGGACTGAAATAGCGTTTATTAACTTGGATTCAATCGAACCCCAGGCGTTCAGTGAGTCAGTTTCAGGGGTTCAGTGGTTTGGTTCACCCTACTCGTCTAACTCTTTCAAAATTAATGTCTGGTTTTTTGTTTTCTTTGAAAACGGTGATTTGGTGTGCAAATGATGAATGGTACAGTTTGTGCACTAATTTAGTTGTATACATATGCTTAGCATTTGAAGTACAAGAGCACATTTTATTTTTCCCAACTACTAAGGGCTCGATGAGTGCAGGTATGGAACTTCAAAGAGGTTAAGAACCACTCGATGAGAACATTGTTATTCCGTTTTCTGCCTTGAAGTTTATATTTGAAGTGTCAACCGATCACTAAAATGCCAATGATTTAGCGAGTTCAGTAACAAGTTTTGGATTGCTCATTATTTACATATCAGTCCATGCCCGGAAGAAATTGGTACACAAGCGTCAATTCGCACATGTACCCTCATTTGCACGAGCGATTGATCTTTCTTATTTTTTCACGTGCGATCCAAGATATGTCTATCCGCAATAAAGAATGTTTTGTTACTGAAGCATGTCAACTGTCTTATTTAGGGTAAATCAGGATATAGCAGAGTTATGAAAGCAATAGGTGACAGTCATCAGTGTTGCAGTTACGACAAAAAGTTCCTGTTTGGCATGTGCGTTTGCACGGTTGATAGTGATGTTGGCACGGGCAATTTTTCGCTCGTGTTGGAGATTTTCCGCATGTGTGGATACGCGCACTTGCGATCACACTTGTCTCAGGGCATGGACTGGCATATTGAAATTTTTTGATAGAACAATGCTGTGTAAATACATTTTAGTACAATCTCAAGGTCAGGTAGCATGATTTTTTAAACAAGACATCATTTCACTTTCGTACCAACCCCTCTGTAAATAATGAGAAATCTCTTAGTTAGTGATCCAATCAATGCTCAGAAAAATAAGTAAGTTATTCAGGAATCGTTTAATTAGTGATCAGCAAATCATTAATTCTACCAACAAGCAAGGCAGATATCCTGTCTGCCTTTCTGTCTATTGGTAGCAATGTTGTTCATTCTGTCAAAATTTTGAATGATTTTTGATAAGTTAGACATTTTTCATTATGGTTATATAATTATTTGTTTCAGATCGGATATTTTTGTATTTCTGCTCAGTACTAGAGCTGGTGGTCTGGGTATCAATTTAACTGCCGCAGATACTGTAAGTTCCTCAGTGTTGAGTAGACATATTTAGAAAATCATTGCGTATTGTAGCTTTTGACCTCTCTTCGAGAGATGCTGGTAGCAACCAGACACGTGCTACAATGTTGATGAGTAGTTTTATCGTTCCATTGGTACACTCATTTCATCGTTTTGTATTGTTTTAAATGATGAATGTGGTCTCTTTTCTAAAATGCGCTTGCATTACCTTGTGTTTTGATAGACAGCAATTGGAAACGTCCCTTTAAAAGGGTATGGCTCTATACTATTGGTATAAAAGGGAACCATTCTCTATTTCTAGTGCTGCTTGCATCTCTTTGGGTATTTGCCTTTGTCTTTTGAAGAGGCTCTAGAGAGCATATTGCAATCTTAGTTCTAGCTGAACTGGCACTTCAAGCTAACCTGGACGCAGCACTTGCTGGAACAACTGTAATATTTTGTTTTGCTTCTTTTGTATATACCAGGGGTGTCCAAACTACGACCCGCGGGCCTAACGCGACGCGCCATCCGGTTATTATTGGCCCGCATAAAATTCTGAGAATGTAGTTGTATATCTATTTGTCAATATATTGCCAATTTTTGCAAACGTTGAAGAAAAGTCTGGTAATGTTAGAGCAAAGCACAGCATCACTGCTACCATTGACGGCGAAGTTATTGACTTCATATGCATAGGCTAGCTAGAAATTTGACATAGGACTGAGCGCTATGAAAAAACTTTCATTACTCAGCTCGTAAGGAATGGAATAATACGCCTAGAGACATACGTGAGTTGCCAACAATATATACTTTCAAAAGGCAACTGAAATTGTATATGAAGAGCAAGACATAACTAAAAACAACCCCCTGTAAGAGCAGCTTCACGCTAAATAGGTTTTGTTGTTATTGTTCAATTTTGATAGGCACTATTCGTTATATATAACGTAGTTCGTAAATTTTTTTCTTTTTTTTCTGTAATTATGCAGAAAGGTTTTGTGTATAAAACTTGAATATGAAAATGAATCTACACAGTATTTACTTATCACTGTTCTCAGTACAGTGTGTGGATCGACCCGTTGCTTATTGCTCTGTATTTGGCCCATGCTGCAAAAACTTTGACCACAACTGGTATGTACAAAGCGTATTCACAGTGTATGCAAGACGGCATCATGCAATTTGCATTTTCATTTTTTTAGGTTATTTTCTACGACAGTGATTGGAATCCCACTGTTGACCAACAGGTTATCACCTTTATTATTTTGCCAGCGTTTGCTTTGCTGCATTGCAGATGTTTTTGTATGATCCTCCACCCAGCTACTTTTTTCTAATTCCTATCAATGCTCCCAGTGCTATAGCATTCCATTAAAGTCTGAGACTTTTACACGTTCATTCCAATTCATATTAATTTCAAGTTGGCTATATAGGCTTAAAATGTAATGGCAGTTAGTGCAGTTAAGCAAATCGTGAAAATGCCTACATAGCTTGAGTTTTCTCATGTCCAAGTTTTTGTTTTGAAGCTATTTTCGATTTTCATGCCGAATTTTTCCCTTACCAGTTGTACTCTGATGTGAATGCTTATCAGCATACCTCATATTATAGGCCATGGACAGAGCACATCGCTTAGGCCAAACGAAGCAAGTTACGGTATACCGGCTAGTGACGAAGGGGTCTATAGAAGAAAGGATACTACAGAGGGCAAAAGAAAAAAGCGAGGTTGGTAGTGCAGCTGGCATTAGGTTTATATTTTCTCCTATAGGATTTTGATGACTTTGTGATTATGGTTTATCTATATGGCTGCCTAAAGTATGGAAATGTTCGCCGTCCATTAAACAGCTAACGAAAGGGGCCATTCAAAAAGTACTTACACTCTGAAGGAGGGAGAAGGTACCCAAAAAAGCGTGTGAAATCTTACAAGCGGGCGGCTCTTCAAAGATCGTAAGTACTTTCATGTAATTTTCAAGCATTAATTATTTGCGAAGCATTGTCATTGAATTTTATCCAAACATTTGATAATTTTTAGAGTTCTGAGTAATGTATCACATTTTACAAACTTTTAAATTACTGAAATAGACAATAGTAGCCAATGCTTAGGCGGGGTTGTGATAACTTGAACTTACGTACACTCAGGGGGAGGGGATACTTTGAAAACGTACAAAAGCGTTTAAGGGGGAAAGGGGGCCCAAAATTCGATGAAATCGAGCGTATGTACTTTGTGAATTGCCCCAAATGTGATTGACATTGTGGCTGGAATTGCAATGCCCCCGTTCTTGAAAGATTTATGCACAAATGGAAGTCTGACCAAAGCACTTCTACTCTGATATAAGCTGTGCTGTTGTTACTGCTTCTGCAATACAATCACATTTTGCATTTGCACTGTATTTGTACAGATACAAAAGATCGTTATATCAGGAGGTCACTTTCGACCAGATGCTCTTAAGCCGAAGGAAGTTGTTTCGCTTCTGTTGGATGATGACGAAATGCAGGATAAATGTAAGACTACCGATTTTTTTGCAACACTCATTTTCCTATAGTTTTCACTTTTAAGCAAAGTAGCTTCTCAGTTCAGGACAACTAATTTCCAGGGGGTCGTACAACAACAATAGATTATCAATATCAGTACTAAGTACTCTCGAGTACCGAATAATCATCCCTCCGATTATTATTTTTAAGATTTTTTCGAAACCCCGCTCTTTTCCAACCTCCCAATTAGTAATTTTCGAAAAGTTTTTGTTGACGCGAATTTTTAATTTGCCTCAAATGTGAACCAAAAATGAAATTCCATTACATTTAATAGTGGACAATCTGCCCACTTTGGTGGGAATCGTCAAGCCAATGGTGCAAATTTAGGAATGGTTCAAATTATTCCAATTCCTCATTTATCAAATTTTCAACTATTTCCAGCCCCCATTTATTTCAGCTCCCCATTTATTAAATTTTCGTCTATTTCCAACCCCCAGTTATTGCAACCCTCCATATGTTGAATTTTCGAGAATTTCCCACCCCCTCATTTATTCTGACCCCCTCTCCCAAATTAGTCGGTATTCGAGCGTAAGTTTTGTTGTGTGCAGTGATAGTGTGTGTATATGTGTGTAGAGCTGTACTGTAAAATAACAGAAACTAAACAGATGGAAATCATGGAATAACTTGTTATAGTTCAAGGTGGAATATAGGGCCCTTCAAGAAATCTTCCGGTTTCTCCCCTGCCTTAGGTGAAACTTTTTATGTGGAGCTCTGTCCATATTTTGTGCAGAAGTTATGCAGATTTGATGCCGTCATGTGTTATCTTGGACTATTAGAGCTTTCGTCTTTTTTACAGTGTAGAAGCGCCATCTTTCTTTCTTCTTTGTATCAGAATTTTTCCTTTATTTGAATATCCAATGTCAAAAGTTGACAGGGAGGAATTTTTAATAAAAGCTAATGTATAGAACTTGAACAAACATAACTTGTAGCATACACTCGGTCTTATTATTAGTTTTGCAGCGTGAAGCTGAAAGAAAGGCAAATGAAGATCAAACCCGAAGGGGAGGAAGAAAACGAAAAGTGCAAAATGGGCCTACAAAGGTGCGTCTCCAACTGATTTTTTTCAAGTGCAAAGCTCCATAGTTGCAGTGGAAAATTTCTTTTATGTAGACTACTTTCGACTATATTCCGCAACAGAAGGGGACTGGGGGGAAGGGGGAGCCAAGGCTCTAGATTTTGTGCATATGAATATATTATCATATCAGCGAAACGTTTGTGTTGTTTAAGTGTATTTACTTTTGTCATTGCAGCGGTCACCGAGTACAACGAAGAAGAGACAGAAAAAGCCATCACCAGCGTCACGTGATTCGCCTGCAGTCAATGACTCAATGTCGATAACAGCTGACTCGTTAGATGGTGAAATGTCTTTGGTAATAGATGACACTGCAAGTTTAGGCAGTACTGATGCTGGTATGTTCAATAGATTTCTTTATTGTGTGTTTCTTTAGTTTTCCATTGAAATGGATAAATCAAGAGTATTGTATTGAAGTAGTGACGAAGTGTACGAATGTGAAGATTTTTGCCTTGTTCCTCATTATCTTTTGTTGAATCACATGTTGACGAAAGTTAATTTCACTTCCTTCCTTTTTTCATATATTATGATTGTGTAAATTTCAAGTAACTTGGGAATTGGTTTATTGATTTGCTATTTTCGTCAAAATTCAATTGAAAAATTTTCCAGAGCTAATGGATCCACAGTTGCTTATACTAGATTATGTTGCAGTTTGTTCCATAATTAAATGAAATACTATATTTCCTTACATTGTTGTAATCTAATTTTTATGTTTTAATGTATTTGCAAATTTTTCGGGATGTTTTCTGTTTTGGTCTGAAATCTTCTCCCTTTTCTTATTCTGCAAGCTCTGCGCTGACTATATTTCCAAGAACACTTTGCCAGATATCAAATCTTTGAAATCTGAAACACTTTGGTAGATATGTAATAGATGATATATCGAAAGCCGGGTGGCACGTCACTCTTCATTACCTTACTGTCGAAAAGGGGTACATAGAAATGATCATTGCATAATATGGAGAAGTGTATTTTAATTAATTATTGGAGTGTTATGAAAGGCACAGTGCATGAAACGTAGAATTTCTCAATTTATTAAATGAGGGAAGCTACAACAAAAGCAATAGGTTTTCTAATTTTTGGAACAGTGATTAGCGGGAGTGGCAATGAACAACTTAGTAATACTTTGCTTTTGTCAAATATGAAGTAGCTACACCTGTATTTAACTCTTCGTTAACTTAATTCAAATGTCGTACAGTTAATTTTGTTTTATCTTTTGAAGCGTCAGCATTCATGAGTGAAGATACTAACATGTCATTTTTTGGTATTTCAAACTCACGGCCATCATCCGCCATGGGGGCCCGTGTCAGCTCACCGTCACCTAATGAGAAGAGCAGAGGTAGAGGAAAACGAGGTCGTGGATCAATGAGAGGTTCTTCTCCAAGACCAAGAGGACCAAAGCCTGGCTCAAAAAGAGGACGTGGAGGAAAGTCAAGAGGTAGCTCTATGGCTGCAGCTGCTGCTGCAGCAGCGGCGGCCGCCGCAGGCGCAGCAGCTGCATATGCAGCACATGGGTATAGTTTTCAAGCAACCGTACCACAATATAGTGCTAATTCAACTTCGAGTAAATGAGTCTATCGCTAAATGTATTTGCTGATGATGCCCCCTTGCAAAGATCGATCTAGCTATTACTTATAATATATATGCATACATATATATATATATATATATATATATATA
>WIPJ01001684.1:273273-319193 GCA_018155075.1 Cassiopea andromeda
ATGTATATGTATATGTATATGTATGTGTATGTATGTATACCTATCTAATTATTGCATTAAATATTGAATATTTTATGTGGTCCAATGAGTCAGTGCAGAATACCTTTGTGTGCCATGAATCGAACTTTCTAGAGTGTTTCTGAAGTGAATGCATTATATGATGTGTATTTGTAACTGTTTGGCAAATCATACATTTTATATATTTATATTTGTAAAGCAAATAATTCTTAGAGACGGTTTTGTGTGCATGAAAATACCAAATACGAATTGTATAATTGCTTTGCATAATTGGGATTATATTTTTGCTGTTTGCTTTTTACCGTTCTTGTGAATTGGTATTTTTGTGTAGTTTAATACCAGTAAAGGCAATGTGTCCATGATGTTTTCTCTGTGACGTACTTTACGTATCTGATAGGGTATAGAACTTTTTGGCATATACAACTCAAGGCCCAACAGAACTCTAGTGAGGCGTAGAATGTGTTATTTATAGCACTCAGTAATCAATGCTAGGCGTCAATTTGTTGCTTGATGCTCTTCATTTGAATAAGTACTGAATTAAGTCTAGCACCGAACGCCTCTCAACATCGTTACAAAGATCACTGCGTGTTTAGACTAGCGATTATGATACTTCACAATTAAGGTGTTCCCTATCATTGCTGGTCCCTTTATGATTTGAAAAGGTCGAAACGGTTGCTGGTTATGATTATTTACTGGGTTCATGAAAGCTTTCGTTTTACAATGTAGCTAATTGAACCTGAGTTACCACAAGGGCTTAGGTTGGCCAACAGGTAGCCCGTAAAGGTCTCTTACTATAGTACTTCCTCGATTATCCTACCACTATCGGACGCAACTTTTTGATAGGGCATCAGATAAACCAGAAAGGCCGTTTCAGCAAAATTACGCTTTGAAGATCGGTGCACCAGAAAAAAGCTAAGATTACTTGGAAATGTTATTGTCATACCTATATAACATTCGAATCAAATTGTTAAGTCAAAAATCGACTTCAATTTATCAACCAAGACGCAAAGCTCATTTGTTTTCATGGTCGGTATGTACGGAATTGGGACACTTTCTACAAATCTAGCTTCAATTATATGAGACAAGCCATGGTGGCGTTTGAATATCGAACGCATTACGTAAAGGCGTAAAAATGCAAATAGACAGAGATACTTCGAAACGCCAGTTAACGTCCAGCAGGAGAACATTAAACTCATTCATATTCACAAAAGGGACAAGCTTCAACACCAATAAAGACTACTACGACTATTACTAAAGACTAGTTTTGATTGCACATAGAAAATATTTACTTAAGGACTACATTAGATTTTAAGTTTACTGATTCTAAGTAGATATTTGTAACTACTCCCAAGCAACTAAGAAGTGCATCTATGTTTGTAATTATATTTCGTTAAGGTTCTCAACCCACCAGTGTTTTTTCCAACTCCCTAACCAGTTGCATAAAAGTTCAGCTTCTCGAATACATAGAAAGCATTCAAATTTTTTGCTTCGTGATTAAATTAAATTCTAGGTTCATTTATTCGTGTTATAATACTTAGTTGACAGGTCCACATCAGCTTTTTTTGCTGCCAGAATTTGAACCTGGGTAACATAAATTATTTATGTATGTATGTAGCCGGATAACTGAGCGACGGTTAGTCGAGATACGGCTAATCGAGAAGGTACTATACATATACTGCTAGGTTGATAAGGTTATCTATCAAAGTATTATTTCATAACTAGTTGAAGCGATAATTATTGATAGTAATTATAATCCAAAGCTCCACCTTACTTTTGGCTACGTATGTATCAAAGACAAATTTTACTTCTTTAGTAACCTGCCTTTCTCTACTACTGGTATATTGTTAAAGGTGTATGGATGCAAGCACGGCGTCACTGGGGGGGGGGTGCTTCAGTACCCCCATCATTTGTTGCCAACCAGTGAAGTTGAAAAGACAATTGTTAAAGATAACACCTTTATTAACTTCCCAGCTCCCCACTATTCATCCTGCACCCTATTTTCTATTTGGTGGCGCCGTGCCTGGGATTTATGCTTCTATATTAGGACACGTTACCTTTCGTACTTTTTCAAAATAGTCACATATATTTCAATATTTCTAAACCGAGAAAATTCTCTATGTGATCTCTACTATTGCTGTATTTGTTGTCTTCTAAACTCGTGTTCTTTAATTACTGTTCTGAGTACGAAGGTGAAGGGCAAATATCTCCTTGAGAATGAAGTCTATAAAACCCCACCTTCAAACATTAAATTAATGCTATGTTTGAATAGATGGAGCCGATTAGACTAATTTCGGTACGATTTTACCAGCTTGCCAAACAAGCTTACTTGTGAATCAGATTTGAACTGCATGGGGGTCACTCAATTAGTACGTACGCACCAAAATGGCTAGAATTTGACCCCCTCCCCCATCGTACGCACATGCGTGGTTGCTATGACCTCCCCCCACTGTGTATGTACCCTTACCCACCTAACCCTCTTATTTCTAACGGGAATGTTTTTTAAACATTCGATCAATAGTTCCATAGAGATAAGACTGTAAAAGCTATGAGAGAAGAAAATAATCATAGCAAATGTTTTACACTACCATTTAAAAAGTGTTCGCACAATTCTATAAAAGAATGATGGCGTCGACTTTGTTTTTGTGTGTTAACAAAGAGATGTGATATTCATAGTCTTGTCTTAAAGTAGTGCATACCTAAGCAATGTAAAAAAGTGCTAAGGAGTTCAGGAAACACCTAAACTTTCACCTTATGCAATGCATGATATGAAATTTTGCAAATTAACTGTCGATAAAAGCATAATTATGGACTCACATCAGAGACAGCAAAACTGGCAAAGTCACATGTCGTTAAAAAATTGCTAAACAAAATGAATTAAATGCAATTTTCGATAACTGACATTTGCATAGCAAAGAACCTTTTATTGACTACTTCAATTTCAATGTGTTAAGCAGTGACGGAAACTGACATTTTTTGGAGGGCGAAACATGTCATGTAAAGCTTGCGCTGAACAATCAAACCAGCATAATTAGTAGTTGGAAGGAGATAAAGTAGTTGAAAGGCTATAACCATGAAAACATACGAAAGGAAGAATTATTGCCGCATTTTTAGAAGCCTGAAATTATTGTAGGGACGCTCCCCACTCTAAACTGTCCGTCGCTGGTATTAAGATTGAAATAAAAAATAACCTAATCAACAATCAAAGTTGCATTCAGGTAAGTTAGTACTTCGTCATGAATCCTTTTTTTTTAATAACTGCACCAATTCTTGCTGGCATTGAATTGTAAAGTCTTTCTATAAAAGGTTTAGGCACATTTTCCCGGATTTAAACAACTTTCTGGATCAGATGGGACTCATTTCTTGGAGGAGATTTGTTAAGCTCCCTCTTCGTGTATCCCCAGACGTTCTTGATTGGGTTCAGATCGGGACTTTGTGATGGCCATCGTATCCTTAGAAGCTTTCTCAGCTGAAGATTTACCATTGTATGTCTTGCTGAATGTGGACTTGCATTGTCATGCTGGAAAATGACTGGGTTGTGTTGGCCTCCAATGCATTGTTCCACCGACAGAGGTACATTTTTGTCAATGATAGTTCAACAACCACTAATTTGCCGACACCGTTTCTGGTAATGCATCCCCAGACCATCACGGACGGGGCCCTTATAAAAACTGGCTTGAAAAATCCAGGATTATTGCTTTTATCTGCTTTCCTCCCATCTCGTGATTGTCTTGCATCATTTTGCAGCCCAAACCTACACTCATCGGAAAAAATAACATTGGCCCAGTAGGCCGGATTCCATCCCTTTACGGCCTTTGCCCACTGCACCCGTAGATGGCGATTTATTTTTGTGATCATTGAAGATGTTTTTCTTATGCAGCTTGAAAAGCTATATTTTAAAATTATTTTTCTTGCCGTGGTTTTTGCCAATTTTCAAAATTGAGACTCTTTGCACTCCAACACAATGTTTTGTAAATGTTCAAATCTGTTACATCGCAGAGCTCTCATTTGAGACGTCTACAATCTTGGCGTCTTGAATTTCTTTGGTCTACCAGACCTTGGCAGATTTTTGAAAGTTCTTGATTTGTAGAACTTTTTGCATACAGCAAAAGCTGCACTCTTTGAGCAGCCTACAATTCGTGCAATTTCTGCATAGCTTTTGCCATTATGTTTGAAAAAACAATAATTTCTAAACGCTTCTCATATGATATTTCCCAACGCTTGTAAACCATGGTAATGTTTGCGGCCTAGAAAAATTTTAAGGTTAATCTTTGTCGAATATGTGGCCCAACTGCAAAACTTTGAAACTTCAGCAAAGTCTTAGGGAAGTTTCCAGTAAATAGCCTGTTGTTTTATTTAGTAATGTAGGATCTAATGCATGTTGCTTGAAGCTTTTAACATGACCGTCGTTCGAAACTTCGAAATCGTGCCAACACTTTTTGAATGATAGTGTATAAATCAGTAATGAATGTCGACGCCAAAGACAACAGTGATAAAAGTGCCTTAGATATGAAAACATTAAGGACAAGGATGGCGCCAGCCAGGGGCTACAGCCCCTAAAATTTTTGCTAGCCCCCCGTCGGCACATAAATATCCATGCATCGTTGGCACTTCATAAAATCCGGGACCGATTTTTTCTTTTTTACTCTTTTTAGGAGGCAATACGATAGGCATTGTCTGCAAATATTCTTGGACACCGCTCACTGTCGGTACTTTGACAGCTCTAGCCCCCCGCAGCAATTTTTATCTGGTGTCATAACTGATTAAGGATTACGTGCTAAAGCATCATTTCTGGTTCCTTAAAAATTACACGTTCTTTTTAATAAGAAAATGAGACTCAGATCGTCAAAATCTCAAGAAAATCATGAGACTCAATTTCTAAAAGTTAGTGTTTTTATTGGCCAAAACTCGATATTTCGTCGTTATTGCATTCAAAATGTTAAAGATGGAATTCAAATTCAAGTATACAATATCCATAACGAAAGTGTAAACCATTCTAGCCAGTTTCTTTCAGTAAAAGTTACAAAAAGTTCAAGAAAATGTCAGGCTCAATATCGGGAAAAGTTAGGAAAATTGAAGCAAATGACGGTTTTCTAAAATACAGAACGTGTATACTGTTGCACTTTGACTGTCCTATTGCATAGCATGATGGGTAACAGTGAATTGTGGGTAGTTAGGCCAATGTGCTCATTTTGCACGAAGCAAGATAAGCAGTTCAAATGGTATCAAGTAGAATGAAACCGCATAGCAAAGATTCCACAACTAAGGTATACATCGGAAATTTGCCACCAAGATGCACTGAACGTGATATTGAAGACTTATGTAAGCAGTTTGGATCAGTTGAAAGAGCAGATATTGTCAAGAACTTCGCATTTGTGGTGGGCCTTGATTAATGTCTTGTATTGCTCATGCACCATTGTTGTATTGTTTCATGCCATCCAAATCTATGAGTGTTTGGCTATCTATGTGGCTCATTTTGAACTGGTGCCATAAATAAATCAGATTACTAAATAATTATGCTTCTTTCAAGGTGCTCCCCAATCATTTTTGGAATGTGGGGTGGGATGAAGTGGCTCGGAGAAATAGCCCTTTAACATTTTACTCCAGATTACAAAAATATTCCTACTTCTTAGAATACCTGAATAAGCTACAATGTGCAAACAATCCTTCAGATAAAGTTAATTTGTATTCCGACTTATAAAACTGCTTTCTACACAATGTGCACTTCATTGAACCTGTACTTTTTAAAAATTTTTTTAAATTTGATTTTAATACAACTACTAACACAACTACAACAACTACAATCTAATGCAATAATAATCAATCTAATACAATAATGCAATGATCTAACAATAAAAATAAATAAATAATATTAATTAATGATAATAAATAACATAAACAACAACAACAATACAATGGCTGTATCTATGTGTAGAGATTTTTGTGGAAGAGCCTCCTAAGTAGGTGAACTGGAAAGTGTGTCAGCTGCTTGAACAAGATTTTTATTTTGAAGGGCAGACTCACCCAGAGCAGGCAAAATCTTGTGAAAACTGCCATACTTTCCATTTAGGCTTGGAACTGAATCATTTTTGTTGGGAAGAAATGGAGCAAGGTGGGGGGATGGGGTAGCTACTAATGACTTTATCAACATAAAAATGGCTTCCAGCAGTGGTCTTAAGCTTACATAGGCACAGCATATCAACCAGTTACTGCCCAGAAGGCCAGAGTACCAAGTAATGGAGAACATCAAATAGTGAAAGAAAGCAGATAGACTAAGTAGGAAACACAAATCAATAAACTAAAATTGCTATTTCTAAGCTTCTAAAATGATATGCTTTTCTTAGAATTTGATTATTTGTTTACATAGATATTCAATAACAAAGATGCAGCCCACCATGCCGTTGATGCATTGCATGATAGCAGCTTTCAAGGAATACGCATTCAAGTTGAGGTCTGCAATTGATAAATTTTATTTTGATAGAATCCTGTCATTCTGCTACAAGGATGTCAAGAAGCTTTTTTTAAACTTCTAAAGTAGGAACATATTTTTGACTGGAATTTTGGAATTAAATATTTTTATGGATATCTACTGCTGTTAAAAATCTCATTGAAAATGGATTGAGATTGTTGAATTTTGAAATTTGTCTGGATGAATTGGCATGGAGTCTTTCTGCTGTTGCTACAATGTGTTTGGGTTTGATGACATTTAGGCTTTTTAGCTTTGACTTTGATGTATTCTGCTGTTCCTGTTACTCAATTTTTGCAGAGAGTTTTCATCTAAGCAGAATTCAGCACTTGTATTTCAAAGCTGTATTTGTAGTTTTCTTGGTTTGGTCAGTGCAGATATTTAGCAAACTGTTTTCCACATTTTGTTGGTGTGTGTTTTGGTAGAAGTGATAAATAATGTTTGGTACTCATGTGTTTTTTCAAGTACTACAACAAACTCAGCTATATCCCATCATTTCCATTAAAAATAGTTTGCTTGGTATGTTCTTTGCATGATGGTGGAATAAAATCTAAGGAATCATTTAGCAATACTTTTTGATCTTCTATTTATTGGCCATGGGAAGGATATCTGCATAGCTGGTCTTGAAAATATCAAGCAGTTAATGCAGTGAAATGGTTGTAGATAGGGTTGCCATTTGGGATATTTCAGTCACAAATTTTAGAAATGTTGGAAGGCCTTTCCAATAGTTATTATTGGAAGGGCCTTAGGATACAAAAGTGAGTTTGGAACTGAGGAGTAATTCCAGGATTAATTTGGGATTATGGGGCAAATGATACCATAACATTGAAAAGGCACTATTTCACTCAACAAAAAATGAAGTAGAGGATGAGATAATCAATCACTCACATGTAATTGAACAATAAATAGTAAATATTAAATTTCAATATAGCAGTTATTCCAGCATTTCTCTGCCCCATTGGGTCAGCATGAATGGTCAGGTGTGATGTGTGAACAATATAGTGTACTGAGGTGTGACATCACAGAAATTGCATATTTTTGAGCTCTTTGATGCAATAAATAGCCCTCCTCCCCTAAAAACAATTTTGTTTCTTGAAGGTAGGACAGTGCTGCAGTGTATTTTGGAAAATTCACAAGTGCTTTGTCAGAAACCAAACAGGAACTCATCATTGTACTAGGGGAGGGGGGAGGTAGAGAAAAGGAAAATGCTGAAACTCCAGAGTTACCTCACTCATAGCTTGCAGAGTTTTGATGATTTTAATTTATATTGATATACAAATATGTTTTCAATGTATTCCTGCTATTTCATTCAAATTACCAGAATTTGCTGTGGAAGAGCATAAGATGATAGGAGATATGGGAATCTGTGGAGCATGATTGAATAGTGTTATTTGGGATTAAATTGGGACAATTTCTGTTTATAGTTAGGACCAAATGCAAATTTTTATCTGGCAACTCTGGTTGTAGATTGCAAGAAGTAAACTTCATGTAGGTGACAAGGATGATAATCAGTGCTATGAATGTGGACACAAAGGACACTGGTATGAAAAGCAAGTATACTTTTTCTTATTATACCGTAAACAGTTCCAAGAATGATTATAGCAAATAAAAGCACTCTCTTTTTACACCAAAGTTACTTCTTACAGCTATCATCTAAAAGCCTAACACTAGACTTTTCCTTGTTTTGAATACTAGCGGCTTTTAGTTATTGCATTTTATTGTCATTCTGAATTTCTTTTAGGGCGAGGGAATGCTCAAGGAGGGTGTATGTTGAGATACTTTTTTTAAAACTACATTATTGATCTTTGCACTTATTATTACGTTTTATGCTTTTGTGTGCAGTTCTGTTTTGCACAGACTATCCTCAATGGTTATTTATGCAGAAGGGTTGAAAAGGAAAATTGCCCATTCGATAAGAAATAGGTTTAGGGAAAAGAAGAAAAGAGAGGAGTGAGGGAAGCATAGTTATTTGTAGCATTGTGGGCTCTCTAGCTTTCCACATCTATTGTTGTTGCTTTGGATATGTTAGAGTGTAGTGTTATACAAATATCACATACATATAATATGTTGTATACAGTAATGTTAAGCTAAAGTTCACAAAGAAAAAGTTTTTTAAAGTTAATTCATGTCCAATTAGATGAAATATTGTATTCCATATTAATGTGGAAAGCATGCAAGTTGATCGCTTATATGGTATTTGTTGAAGCCCTATAAGATTATGGATATCTGTAGATTTTATTCTTTATGTCTTTCGGCTCTTGAACACCTGAATTTTGTTATGCATTCAACTTATATTATGAAGATATTTGCCACCCCTGCTCTATAATTTACTGCTATTGTACTGAATGATCCATCAAGCTTGATCAAATTCACACCAGAATTGCTTAATGGAATGAAATTGTCCACCCTTCTTGCATAAAGTTCTATTATTGCCACATTATATCAGTAGCTTGGCATTTTTGAACAATCCTAAGTACACATAAGACAATGAGTTATAGTGTAGGGTAACCAACATTCATGCATCTGTAACCATTCAACACTTGCCATTTGCCACCACACCACCTTTACCATACCACTTATGAACAAAATTTTCCTTGTAAGTTATATTTCTTTTATAGCAGGGATGTCCAAACTTTTTTAGTGAGGGCCAAATGCTGAAAAATGAAAAATTGACTTTGCCATTCATTAGAGGCGACATTTCTTACTTCCCTATCAGTTGGTGAATAGATGATATACACGTGCATAAATCAATTATATTGTCTATCTAGCAATGATTTAGAATTTTTTTACAATACAATAATCACAGTTTTTTAACAATCATTGTTTCTTTTTCAAATGAGAAATATGGATTAATAGAAAATGTTAATTGTATAACTTATAAGTAAGTGTATGCATAAAAACATAAAATTTATTCATAATATTCTTTACAGTATAACTTACATTACTCTAACCAGACATCATTAAGACCCACGAGCACACAAGCAGCGTTCACAAGCACAAAGCTTTCTTTCTGGATACCAGCAAGCACATTTTTTATCTGGTTTTCAAAGTTTCTATTGTTCATGATTCTTTTCATGTTGAGCAAAAATGATACAGTGAAATTCATGGCAATAATCAATTACTGAAAGTTTGGCAGGTCATGCAGAAACCAGTAATTAGAACACCAAGAGAAAAGTATTGAAATTTATCAACTTGTTTTAAGAAAATGGTCGATTTGGTTGGAAGATATATTTTCCTTCTCATGAAGACACAAGCTATTGGATATTATCGACTTTTCTAACGAAGAATGATCGACTTTGTTGGAAAGAGTCCTTTACCTTACTTGCATGCTCGAGTTTCCCATTTTTCTCCCAAGTGCCCAGTGTTCTATATACATTCTTTTTTATAAGAACCAGTAAAACTGAGGTTTATGTTGGCTGTTCTTAAGTTTTGCAGAATTTTTGTGGTTGAATTGTTCTTAATTTGTTCTTAAATTATTGGGGCATAGGCAATTTAGCGTTTAGACGATTTGCAGGAATATAATGAACATCTCAATTGGTTGAAAACCCAAAAGACAAACGCTGCAAGGTGGCTTTGAAAAGTTATTTTATAAGCAGTTATAAACCGACAATCTCAGCACAGTATTCAGTTGCACAAGAGGCAACTAATTCGTAGAGGTCAAAGAGGAGAAATGATATGGCTGTCAATTCTCCTGAGGATAACAAGGATATTTCATGTCTATACATTTGTGGAAAACTTCCGCATCATTGTCCAAAAATACGTTATAGGACAGTGTTACAGTTGAGGTCAAGCTGGTTTTTGGTTTGTTTCTTAATGTTTCATCAAATCTCAGGCTAGTGTCCTTATAAAATTGTTCTGATAAAAAGAGTGTACTCCAAAGTTCTGTATGGCAAATGCCCTTATTTGCATGGCGTATCTCTTTAGGAGCACCATAGGAGAAATAGCAAAACTTATCAATATTTCTAATGAACAGTGGTCGGCTTTGTTGGAAAAAATCGTTTTCTTCACAAGGAGACAGGAGTTTCCCTATTTTCTACGATATTTTCAGTACAGTATGCCCACTACATCACTATATGGCCAAAGTGCCACATATTTCCTTGTGTTTCCTTAGGAACACCATATGGAAAGTTTTAGATCTTTGAATTTTCTAGTTCAGAATGACCAGTTTAAGTGTAAAATTGTACATACTGTGAAGGAGACACAATTTTCCTTGTTTTTTCTGGTATATGCCGGTATCAACTACCCCGACCCAGAGGGGCCATGGGGGCCATTCTTCCTCAAACTGTAGTATTCCTTATAGCAAACAATTGTCCTAAGAAATTTCCCACATGGAAGAACAATACATTGGATCAGATGCCCTCCCTAAAGCCCTGCTCCAGATCCACCCCTACTGGCATCATACTGGATATACTCTAAGCTGCTTGTTAGTCGGTCTTGTGGAAAGTAATGCAACTCTGGTTTTTCTCTGTCTACCATCCTCTCTTTTTGACTTCTTCCTGCAGTTAGTAATGCAACGTTACTCTGGGAAAGTGTGCTTCTACTAGACCCATTGTCTTCGATTTTTGTAATGTTCATCTCTGACGTCAGAGATTATGCCATTGCAGTGGGAAAATATTCCCGCGAGTTGCAAATTAAGGAATTCGTACGTCATTAAAAACATGACTGTACAGTATAATATATTTATTTTTTCATACTCCTATCATGAGTATAAATATCTTTCGAATTAGCAAAACTTGTTTTGCCATTGCTGGTTCCCTTTAAGTGTCAAAAATGGTTAAATGTATTGCATTGTGTTCCACGTTGAAGCAACTTCTGTTAGTAAAAGTAAACCTTATAAAAAGCACATCAGCAATCTCCCTATGCCTTTGTAACAGTTAAATCATGTTATACTTGCAGGCTCATTTCATGCTCAGTCGTGCGCTCGCAGGTACAAAATATTTTTAATGAGCCCTGACTCTAAGCCCAAATCCAAATCATAGGCAAAAAATTTCTGACATGTGCATCATGAATAGTGAGCTTTACATGATGTGCTGCTCTGGTCACTGTGGCTCTTGTAGATATGGCTCCGCACAGATATTAGCTTATATAACAGGTTAATGATATCCAGTATTGACACTGAGAAATGCAACAGAATTGAGCTCAAGCTTCTTGTATATATTCGGAATTTGCCGAGGGCCAATAAAAAGGGGACCACATGCCGTAGTTTGGACATCTCTGTCTTATAGGAATAGCAGTACAGATATGTACAGTATTCCTATAGAATTGTTGCATAGATAGCAGGAAGGAAAGCATAAGATTGAAATAATTGATTCAGCTCCAAACTGCCCCTAACCTTTCAGCTGACTTGATAGTTCATTATGTTTATCACTTGAGAATGTCAAGCTGGGAATAAATCAATTTGATAATTTCTTCAATAGGGGCAGGGGAGGAAGACGACACCCATTGCCACCACCTTCACCCCAGAGGTCATCAAGAAGAGATTTGCCACCATCACCAAGATCTAGAGCACCACCACCAAGAGATTACTACCACGAACGACCACCACCAAGAGGTTATGATGATTACCCTAGAGGGTATGATTATGAGCGCCCCCCACCAAGGAGCTATGATAGTTATGATCGGGCACCTCCACCTCCCAGAAGACCAGAGTACCCACCATCATACAGAATGAGAAGTAGAAGCCCTCCACCGAGGTAGGTCCCATCCACATTTGTGTTGTTATTTTCGTAAGTTTCCCCTTCTTCATTTGAAAACACTTGAAATGAACAGGAGTTTTTACTGTTTCTCCAGATCACCGGGGAGTACTCACATGTTGTGTATTGTCTCTAATAGGGAGGGAGGTACCTAGATATGCTATGTTAGTCTTTAATTCACATGAGGAAGTATGCTAAGGAGCATTACAAGGGACTAGATTTTGTGTTATGTAATGGGCTAGTAATCACTTAGTGCTATTTTGTTCTGTCAACCCGTGCCAAAGATATCGCATAATTGACTATTCTTCTTTCTCTGTCATGTTAGCGTAATTGAAAATCAGCATACTCGAGTTCACTAGGAGTTTGTTCAAATGAACCAACTTTCTTAGCTGAACCACCCACTGCATTGTAGAGGGGCCCTTATTCCAAGAGATACAATGTCCTTCCATCTCCCTTCACAATGTTTAGAGGGCTTCTCAAATTTGCAAAATGCAGCGTCTAGTGTGTTAATTTAGTGTACTTGGCCTCCGTTATACCTTATTTTCATAACGGAATATCATGTATCCTTAGCTAGTGTTTGTCACGTTTTCTCCAGGCGTGACTACCCACCATCAAGATCCTCAGATCCTTATGCAAGAGATCCATACTCACGAGATCCATACTCAAGAGATCCGTATTACAGCAGAGAATATTCTAGAAGTGATTCATATTCACGAGACCCATATGCAAGACCTTCAGATCCATATGCAAGTTATAGGCAGCCACCAGATAGCTATTCATCCCAATATAGCTCATCACAAAGTAAAAGGTATGCACCCTTTGAGTTCAGTCCAAATCAGGTTTGCTGCATAATTAGATTGCTTTGGAAGTGTTTTGACTTCGCTTACTTGCTTTCTACTTTTTTGTTTATGTCATATGCAATCTATTCATAGCAAAGCACGTGGATCAATATTCGACTTAGCATTCTTCATTTTTTGTGACGATTGAAAGCTGATTTTCACATTCTATTCAACTAGACGGTTAGCTATGTATTGCATCTGTTCTTGTTTCAACATTGCTTTATGGTTTATTGTCAGCCATTGTAGCGTATTTTGATATCTGAAATGTGTACTCTAAAGGGACAGTTCTTTTTTAAGTTTCGGACTGCATTTTCTGGCTTGTTTCATATCAAGAGCTTAGGGTCACTTTTAGTCTCCACGAAAGTGCCTTATTGGTACAGTTTCATAAACGAAGCCGTATGTAAAATGTACTTTGACATATCAGTATGTTGATACTTTGTCGGTACTCTTGCGAAGAGGGCTTTGATTGTGTGTTTAAAGTCTAGGATTTTTCATTGCTCACAATTATTCCCAATCAGTACCGTAAATCCTCGAATTTACCTTCCTTGGGGCTTATTTATTTTTTGGATTTTGCGTGTGGGTTTATTGAAAGGGAAGCTTATTCGAGGGGGGCTTTGAGATATTTTTTTTGGTCATATTCCAATTGAAATTTTCCTACTACTAGACTATTTTTCGATGCTACACATAAAAACAATAGGGATTTTTTTTAAAGAACAGGTAAATTTTCGTTAATTAATGGCTACATTTTCTTTCCTAGCTCTATAAAGCACTAAAAGACTCTCAAGTAGGTACAGTCACATGCTTGGGGGGCTTACTCGGGAGGGGGACTTATCAGCAATTTGTAGCTCTAGGGCGATGGCCTATTCGAAATTCGAAGGGAGGGGCTAGTTCGAAAGAGGGGGACTAATTCGAGGATTTGCGGTATTTTTTTCGATGTTGTCCTGTCCATCCTTCAAGAAATCCTCAATTGTCTCTTTTGGTAGACAAGGATATGTGCTAACTGTTGAAAGTTGGCATTTGATAAATCGCCACGAGTCGTGATTTGAAAGCTAACCTTGCAATATAACGATATTGAAGTAGAGCTATTCTTAGTTCGTCATCATATATAATCGTCTACCTGCATCACTATTTTGGAGTACTCGCTTCGCTTCGGATGTGTGTTACGAGGTATTCTGTTCATGGAAATGTAACGAATTTTGTTCAAATGTGAGTTGTGCATTGGAATTCTATCAGTTGCTGCATTTAATGGAACGATTTTACCATCCATTTCCTACTACTTTCTACCGAGAATCGCATTCTGTGACACTGTGTCAAATACGTACTCAATTGCATTTAGAAAGAGTCTCCGTGAGTACGTGTATATTCAATCCGGTATGATTGACAAAGTTAAACTGCCTTAATCATCCCTTGTTGTTCTAAACTTGTTTGTTTGAAACTTTTGCGATTAGGTACGGCGACTCTGCTCCATCAAGATCTGGCTCTGGGCGGTACTAGCTACGAAGAAACGGCAAACGGGGCGTCAGTTACCACAAGAGATGAGAAGATCTCGCTTCAGCATGCTGATTGCCTCACGTTTTGTAGAAGATATCATTTAGCGGACGCTTCTTTTAGTGCACAGAAAGGACCATCTCAGACAGACATAGTTTTAATTGATTATTATTTTATTTCTTAATTTTGTTTGACACCAGGATTTTTAACAGATAAGATATGTTTGTTCATATGGATATATGATCTGTTCTGATTTTTGCAACAGTTGTCATGCTCGTGAATCGAACCTCTGCGTGCTTTCTCGCTTAACTGCGTCCACTCTCGCTTAGCTTCGTCCAGTTATCTGTACTCGAAGGGCCCCCTATTCACAGAAGAGTCTGCCTGTCTCACAATTCCACTGTTTTCGCTAAAATTTAGTCAGTTCGTATTGGACTTGTGCAAACTTTCATGCAACCTTAACTTTTTAATTGAGATGTGTTCAGTGCAGTGTGCAAAATAGTATTGCATGTTATAGCTAGACGTGCGAGAAAAAGAAAATATTTTCTCGTTTCAGATAAATAATTGCAAGTATGCATGGAGTTTATCTCAAAACTAAGCTATTAAGTGTTTTGGAATTTGTTTATTTTTTGGAGTTTGTTGGGCGATTTGAAAAGTGGACGAGCTAGGCTATCGCTTTTTCTTGTGCTAAGTCGTTAAAATTATGCAATTGCACCACCCTGAAAGTGTACATTATTGCCGGATGGTTTATCACCAAGTATTTTGCCACCGTAGTACAATAACAAACGCGTTTCATTTGCTCTTTGCTTATCGTAAGCCCTAAGTGTATCTTCAGAAAATTTGACAGCGTATTGAAACGAATTGGACTTTCAATGAGGTACGAATTGCTGACAAGAAATCACGAAGTTTTCCACTTCTGTGGTTCACGCTTTCCGCTCCATGCAAGGCGCCGAAAGGTACGTGAAAACAATGTCTTACGTCCGGTTCGTTGCATTGATGGTAGCTATTCACTGTATCAAGCTGATGAGACGGTCTCCGCTATCTGATGCCTCAATATTGCGTGCGGTAAGATTACGGTATTTATTTCGATCGTTCTTGGTAGCAATTTGTTAATTACATGATCCAGATGCGCAGAGACTTGAGAAGTTTCCGTTCGTCCGCGGACTTTAACCATTGGGAATTGCTCTAAATAGTGGACTCCACTGCTCCAAAATTTTGCGCAATTTTCGTATTTCACCATCTGGAAATCGACTTGTTTCACCAAACTACGGCGTTTTCTAGTAATAAATGCGTCAGCGTGATTTAGGTCGAGCGTGCTAAAAACCCTGAAGTAGAACCGACACAACGATGATACATCATCTCGCTTGGGAAGTCGTGCCTTTATGGTTATGAAAAAGTCCATATTTGAGCAGTGATTTTGTATTATGACGGTGATCACTCGATTCAGTAACGTTTTCCATGATGCTGTTTACTCGCGTGGAGTTGGAAAGAAATCTGATAGGACTTCCCCGTTCACAGTATCAGCCATAATATTTATCAATTCTACGATATTTCATTTCAAAGTCAATCATGGTATTTACTAGTATAGTAGAATTTGACTTTACGCCCTGATCTGACCTCCACTCCTTTTGTTGTTCTTTGTAGGAATGGTGTGCATTTCTTGAAGATTCCTAGCATGTAGTCTTGATTGGTAATGCAAAATGTTTATTAGCTGAATGACATAAGCTAATATTAGGCATCAAAAGCCACGATGAAGGAAGATTTTTGGTTTACAGCTCGATCTTCGGTAAAGATGTAGTCTAGATTCCTTATAACCTTCATTGTCGTCTATGTTTTCTAATTTTTGCCTATTGAGTTTGGCCTTGATTGTTCCTTGATTTTACTTCCAAGTGCAAAATAAACGGAGGGGGCCCTAATAAACAGGGGGATTTGAAAAAATTGTAAAATTTAGTAAACGGGGGGTCAACGTAAACGGGAAGGGTCAGAATTTTGGAAATGGCGTTAAATGATTATAAAACGATGGAAAGAACAAAAACACGTTGTCATAAAGCATAGAGCTAAAATATATACAGAAGCACTCTATTTTTTCTTGAATATTAAGCGTGTATAGTACTAACAAATAAATGAATAAAAATCAAGGGCTCATGAAAAGTCAATTTCCTTAAAATTGATAAACGGGGGGTCCTAATGAGGTCCGGGGTTTGGAAAAAATCGAAAAATTAATAAGCTGGGGGGAACGTTTATTTGGCAATTGTGAGTACCAAAATTTTCATCTCTCCCTCCCATATGTCGCTCCTGAATGACATGCTTAGCTGGTATTGAAATAGTTTTATTTCCATTGTGGTTTTAGACGTTGAAGGAATTCCTTTTATGCGATCCAAGGTTCAGTGCCATCAATTCTAGTTACATCTTAATTATCACATCACGAGGTGAAGAGAAACCCAGGTGAGTTATATGAACGTCTTGAAGGTGTAGTTCTCTTTTTCCAGCATTATTGCAATATTCTCAATGTTTCAAGAAATTGCTTTCAATGTGTAGTTCTCCTTCACTTATTTGCATGTGCAATTCATTTTCTTCAATCATCGATAGTCCAGATTATTGGTAGCGACCTAGTTTGTTTCTGTTGCTCTCATAAACGAACTGAGTAATGCAGATATCTTAGCATTTGATCTCTAGCTTAGAAAGGCTGGGTACGATGATAGAAATAGCCAGTCCACTTCTAAGAAGTCTTTTAGGTTCGTGCAATTAGCTTTAGGATTCGTTACGATATTTAATTTATTAAATATATTGGTTACCATCCACCCATTTATATCCATGATCCCTTTCCCACCATTCCGGTCACCCCTTCCCAACATTCCACGTGTCAGAAGCATCTTTGCTATGCTGTTGCGTACACCAACAAAGAAGACAATGAGATTGACGATATTTTGTGTCTTCAATGGTTATTAATAAGAATAGATACAAATTGATAATAAATAAAGAAAATTTAGAAAATTAGAAGAATTTTATTGAATGTTATCATTAAAACACGCAAAAACTTCAATGACAGTACCACACTAATTAACGCCAGTTAGAAGAAAAACAAGCTTTGAACAACAAATGATGAGTTGAATCTTTAAGCAGGAGTAATGTGATAAATATTTCTCGTTTATTTTCCTGATTTTCTTATGCAGTGCCAAGCTTTTTCATGTGTGCAGCTTAAAGACTGGGGTATTTAAACAATATAAGCTTTTTTGACAGGGAAAGGGTAACTTCATCTCTTCATCAAGGGTTCTTCATCTCTTCATAAACTTCACAACTTCATCAAGGGTTCTACACATTCGATTCTATATCAAATACACGATCTAAATACAACAGATACGTTATACCAAATTTACAAGTTGATTTTTATTTTCCTTTTCACAGCAATGCGAGATCACTGCCCATGTGAAGAACTCCTTAAGATGCTACTCAGATGTGCAGCACTACATATGTTGGCTCTCATTTGGCATTGTTAACAATTACTCAATATTAAACACCATCACAATCTGTTATTTACAATGTTTTGGATATTTTGCAGTTGCATTTTTCATTCGTCATCGTATTCGTCGCTCTCTTCTTCCTCCTCCTCTTGCTCCAACGCTTCTTGTTGAGCGGCTTTGAGTGCCCGCTCGGCTTCAACTGTCGGATCTTCAGCTTCTGTTACCTCGGCTCCACTTGGGTATTCTTCTTGTGTAGGTGGTGGGATTGGAGGGTTGTAACTTTCAGCGCTGTATTTCTGGGCCCAGCCAACATAAATATTTTCAAAGTTTCTAAAATGTATTCAAAAAGCAAGCATTTAGTAGATTGCATGTTTTTCTGTGATGGTAAAGGAAGACTGTTTGTATTAGCATCTCTTTTTACCATATGCAATCTTGAAAACCTCTAGAGGATAAAAAAATCTCCAAGATATTATTATCAGCTTTCCATATCATGTCATATTTGCATTGTCTACTCGCAAGAATTATATAATGCCTGGGTTCGTGAAATTCCTTGAAAATGAGAATTTTTCCTTGAAAATTGAAAACACTGCTTAAATTTTTTGTAAATATTTACTGTTTTCTTTTTTGGCAGCAATAAAAAATGCACAAAACAAGTAAAAAGAAGTATCCAAAAAATTTTTTAAAGATTGTACAAGTAAAATCTTGATATGCAAGGTAATTTCTGGTTTTCGGTATTTTCAGCTTCCTGTATGTTGTAGTTTTTGTAGTTTTTGTCCTTGAATGGGCATTGAAAGCTCCCTGAATTCGCTTATCAAAATCCTGCACGAACCCCAAATGCAGAGTGTCCCTAAAAACTTTCAAGCAAGGTGGAACACTACTTAACTTTGGTACAATACTATTTAGTAACAAAACGATGTTTTCCTTGTTACGTGTGCCGGTGAATGATGTAAATGAATGATTTTCAGAAGTCTTGTACTTACTTGTCAATGCAGTAAGCATGGGCACCTGGCCATAAGTTTGAATGTAGTACAGCCAAAGCATATTGGGGAATGAGACTTGTTGACTTCGCTACTGACCAGGCTGGTGCACCATCGACTTCTACAAAGTATAAATACTTAATCAATCCGCACAGAAAGTTATTATCAGGCCACAGTTGTAAGGCAAGAATATTGGCGAATTGATATTGCTGAATGTTTCACAGAATTCGCTGGATTTGACGTTTTTTATAATGAAGCTGTCAAGATAGCATACAAAATTTGTAAACGGATTTATCGGCCTCCTATTACTCATAGAAATACTAGCTCTATATGTCTCATAAGGTTGCTTCAACATACCAGTGTCTTCCGATAACGGGGTTAGTAGAGGAGGACCACTTTCCGGTTCAGGTTCATCCGGTTCCTCCCTTTCTTCATCGTCGTCTTCTTCATCGTCATCATCTACAGGAAGGCTAGGGTTAAACCACGAGCACCGTCCCTGAAAATGGAGCAGTTATGCACATCAACACATCTGAACGAGATTTATCAAATGTTTTAAGAAGAAACAAGAATTTTTCAAGGACGAGCAGAGTCTATAAGATTGCTCTCCCCCCCCCCTATAAGTAAGTTATAAGAAAGGTCCGGTGTACTTTTGTAAGTAGGGGGTGCCTGTTAGAGAGTTTACTTATCCTGGACCAATGGCATGTTGGTTGGCGTAACCAGTACCTTTCCAGGGGGCCTTTTTCTCCCCAGTGTTGTCAGCTGGTGCCCAGTGCTGTTGGGTGAACAGTGACTGAACTTTCAGACAAGGTTGAGAATGGCTTGAGCCTTTGACTGTCCGCACTTTATAGAAGCGCCCTAACACCTTCGCTACCCCGGTGACACTCCTTACTCACTAGTAGCAAATACACAGTAAATACACAATTTAATAAACGGGATTCTCAAAATGAACGGGAGGGCTCGGAATTTGAAAAACGGCCTTGAAATATATACAGAAGAACGCAATTTTGCCTTGAAAAGTGGGCGTAAATAGCTCTAAAAGGAATGAAAATAAGATGAGGAGTTCGTAAAAGCCGAAATTTTTCTTTAAAATTAATGAACTGTGGGTCGAGTGAAATCGAAAACTTAACAAGCGGGGGGGGGGCGTTTATTAGGCACCTGAGGGTAGACCTGATGTTGTAATGTAGAATAGGAAAAAGTTTCGATGAGCATTAGGGACTGAAACAGCTGAAAAGGTAGTTTACCTTGGTGTAGATATATTTACGAGATTTGAGTGAAGTGGCTTTTATCAATTTATGTATACTAACATTTTAATTTTAAACAGACTTGCAGCTATATCTGAGTCTATTAGCATAATCACTTTGAACAAGGAAGCAATTTGCATTGAAAACAGTTGCTATAACTTAAAGCTTTCTTTCTTTCCAACTTACCTGTGGAAGTATGTATGGCACATGATGAACCCAAAATGATAATGATGGATCGGTTAGTTCTCCAAGTGGAAGACCTTCAAATTCCATGTTGATTTCAAAATGATCTGGACCTGAAAGGAAAAGCTATTATAAGGCCGCTTCAATTACAAGAGTTTCTGTAGGAATTAATTTACTAATATTTTTCAACATTATTAATGAATTGCACGCACTTATTACATTTTATTCAATTTCACAAAAAGATCGCTCGATAAAATCAAAAATCTGGGAGCAGAATCCTCTTTTTGTTGGGAAACGACAAAACACTTTTCTTTTGGAGACTTCATTTAATTATCAAGTTCACTAAACACAAGCCTTGCTATGCCTAGGTAGTTTACAACTGGCGAATACTTTCGTTATATATGAAAATGCAAATGTCAAAATAATAAAAGAAATAATAAAAGTCACAAGATATGTAAAAGTGTTGGATTATACGATTACAGCCTATTGATCAATGAAAATTAAAAATAGTTTAAGAATAATGAAAGGCTCAAGTTTCATCTAGACTTTGACCTCTTGCTTATTTGATTGTCATATAGTTTACATTTTAGAATGAGGACGACGACAAATAGTGTTCATATGATATTGATACTCTTCATTCGACATAACCAGGTAAACTGAGACCATTTCACAATACTGTTCTAAGACTAGTCCATATTATTCCAAGACTAATCCATATGACCGTTACCAACAGACTATTCCTAAGACCATTTCGGTTTAATTATAAAGAGATGTTTCGGCTCAACTCATCAGTAAAAATATATAAGACGAGGAAGGCAATAAATATTTACGGTAGGAGCAATAATCACGTGATTAGATGTGGAAGGGAACACAAGAGTAAGCGCGAAGAGAATAGATGGTAAGCAAAATGAGAGTCAATATAATGAAGGGCAAACGAAAAAGCCCTCGAGGGAGAGAAGAGATATGGAATAGGAAAGTCATGGAAAGGACTAAAAACCATGGGTATGAAAGAATGTTGGGAATTAAGGTTGGATCTATCCTTTTGGGTGAGAAGATTTTCGTGGATCAATAGATCGAATGAATTGTCAGTTCTACTGATCTTCTTCTATGCCAACATGACCTGTTTGCTTTATATGATCCTAAATAGATGACGTATTAGGAGGGGCGCGAGTTCTCCCACTTTTATTTATCCCTATGTGTTCACAACAGGGAACTTCAAGATTCTCTTAATGTATTACCGCAATAAGTGGCGTTACAGCCACTACACAAATACCTACAGATAAACATAAGAGCACACAGGGGGGAGAGGTCCTTATATTTAAATAAAAATGAAAAGGTTTTAGGCGATTTATATATAGATGTAAATTTAAGTTCAATTATTTATTTGTTTTCTGTGTTGTTCTTGCTTTGTATCTATTGTGAACAAGTTCACTAACAAATAATTGAACTTTTTGCTTTAATATTCAAGTGAATTAAACCTTTTGTTGCTCAAGAATATAAGATCAGGCTCACAAACAAAGGATTTTAAGAGTAATGAGGCTCAGAAGAAAGTAGGCATTCTTATAAAATGAAAAATGTGTATTATTAATTGATATTTAATGGTACTATTTCTTTCTACTCCAGTTGTTCGATGGGTAGAATCGTGGTATGGTATTAGTGGATTTCTTGCTTTGTTGCAAAATGAGTTGACACTACATGCTGCGAGCATGCCATTCAAAGTGAAGAAAATAGATTCGCTTTGAACAAGGATATTCACGGAAGAGTTTGAGAGAACTGATGATTGACCATTTTTGCTATGATAAACTATCACAAAATAATTGAATAAATAACATAACTGCTGAAAAGAAATTCAACTTATGAAAAATTTTGGAGAACAGCAAAATATCCCTGAAAATTTAGGATCTTCTAGGATAGTTGTCTTTTTCTAGAGTATTTT
Organism: Cassiopea andromeda; assembly: GCA_018155075.1. Classification (NCBI taxonomy): domain Eukaryota; kingdom Metazoa; phylum Cnidaria; class Scyphozoa; order Rhizostomeae; family Cassiopeidae; genus Cassiopea; species Cassiopea andromeda. The sequence continues at coordinate 295,570 of WIPJ01001684.1, forward strand.
GGAGGCGTGGAAACCCTGATTAGTAAATTAGCTATACTTTTTCAGCCAAAAGCTTTGAATTTAAAATGAAAAGTGGAAGCATAATGTAAGATTCAGCCTTCATTTTAATTTTTTGCAGATTTTAAAAATCCGTTGATACATACCAACACCTTCTTCTTCCTCATCCTCATTTTCTTCGAATATATAATACCCTTGAGGGCTGACTTGTGTAGTTGCAGAAATCCTAGCAATTTGAGCCCTGAGGTAGTTGGCTTCATTACCATTAAATGGTGGATAACTAATTATCTGCAGAAATAATAGCAAAATTACTAAGAAACCTCTTGTAGTTTTATTCGTGACTAGCAGGTGAAGAGGATTTCTTGACATCAAATAAAATTAAGTTTATGAGATTTTCGTATTTGGTGGTGGTGGTGTGGGGGGGGGCAAATAAAGCAAGGAGTCAGGGGCGGATCCAGAAGGCCATAGGCATCCAAACAGAAATATTTCCTATAGCAAACAATAGTGTTAAGCATCTTCCCAAATGAAAGAGACAATAAAGACCTCCCCTAAAGTCCTGATCTGGATCCAACTCCTGGAAAGAGTCCTTTGCTACAAATGAGTGTCCTTGCACCTTTACGCAAATTCTCCAGCACCGCCACGCATCGATAAAAATTCATAGATGTTATGAAATTACCTCAGCATCCAGGCGGCCAGTCATAAACTTTTTCAGCAATCGTGCAAGGTTGATATGTTGCGGAGTGACTGACGGTAGGCGATGCCATGATTGCCCGGCTGTGAATGGAGAAAAACTTGAATTATGTACTGGAAAGAGCAGTGAATTAAGCTATATCTAGAGCCTATTGCAAATTGCAAATAATGTCTGTCCATCAAATGCCAAAATCACTCATAGCATTGAGCTTGCAACCACCAGTTGGAACTGAAGACTATTCGCAAAAAGGCTTTGCCGTAGTACACTTGAAAATCTTAGAGTATAGATCGGGCCTGCCTATATTACAAAGTTGGAATATGCAGAAAGCAGTCCATGCCCTGAGACACGTGCGATCGCACGTGCGCGTGCCCACAAAAGTGCTAAATCCCCAGCACGAGCGAAAACTCGCCCGTGCCTACATCACTATCAACCGTGTAATCGCATATGCCAAATAAGAACTTCGCTGCTGCAACTGCAACACTAGTAACAGTCAACTTTTGTTTTCATAACTCTACTCTATCCCGTTTTATCCTAAATGAGACATTTCACATGCTTCAGCAACTAGAAACTCCGTATCTCGGATGCACAAATTTAGGATCGTACGTGCCGTTCCAAATAATTAAGAGCAATCGCTCGTGCAAACAAGAGCACACGTGCAAATTGACGCTCTTGCACCAATTTCCTCCGGGCATGGACTGATAAAGTAGCTATAAATATGTAAATCTGAATTACAGGAAATGGCTAACGAAAGCTAACTAATTCATAGGAGAAGAGCAGTAATGGTAAGAGTCCTAAAAGTAGAAGAAAACGCAGTGTTTTATTGTCAAAACATTTCAAATACGTTGCCTTTGTCAAAAGCTGGAGAGATTTAGATGTAGAACTAAATTAAAATGGTGTTGACATCATCGATGCATTAATATCAAGGGCGTCTATTGCATGTATTGCTGCAAGAATTGCTAAAAAATCATTGGATTTGATGTTAGTCTCCACCTGGACTTTCTTCTTCGTGCTGCATAAATTCTTCATATGTTTGATGTTGTATAATTTCTATTGCATAAAACTTCAATTGTTTGGATAAAAGTCAGTACATATACCGTAAAAGACCGAATGAATACGCCATTTTCCAATAATAATTAACATTCGCTATTCACCTGGCAAATGTTTAATCACAACAGAATTAGCTGTTTTGCGGAAGTATGAATGGAGAAGCAAGAGAAAACCCTTATTATTTACATCATAAAAGACTATCCTCACAATTATTTGCATTTTGCAAACGATGCAAACAATTCTATTAAGAAATCTCTTTTTACATTGTTAAATTAGCTCTAAGAAAAGCAATTATATCTAGGAATAAGCATCTCTTGTATTACCTATTGCCCCGCGCAACAAAATAGAACGCTGCACACTAACGTTCTCGCTGAAGAAATTGTTCACTCCAATGCACGATATAATACTAGGAAACTCTTACTTTTAAATGTCTGAGATTCTTTTTGACAGACAACACCTATCATATTGGTTAAAAATACTAAAAAAAATGTCATGAGATTACGAAAGTGCAGACTGCACAGAATTTTTGGTGCAAATAAGGGCTCAGTAAATTCATGGGGGGCTATAGCCTCCAAGCCACCTGGTAGCGCCATCCCAGCATGATACTCACGTTCATTACAAACGAAATAGACTTTAGCATTGCAGCCAGTTCCCATTTCCTCTTTTGGGGTCTTTGCTGGTGCTTTGTACTCAACTTTAGGTAAGTCGTCAAACTCAGATTGCTGCTCCTCTGAAAAAGTAATAAACATCATAATATCAGTAAGTTAATTTCTGATATTCCACAATATATGACCACAGCTCACTTACCAAAGTGTTTGGGAATTTTCGTGACATTATTAGGTGCTCTTAAATAGAGTATACCTTAGTTGCAATGTGGCTTACTTGCTTTTAATGAGAATAAAACATAACTTGACTAGATTGTAACTAGGATGAATTGTAAATTTGTAAATAGAGTACATCATAGGAAATTGAAAGAATAGTGTGACAAAAAATGGGATATTCAAATTTGTGGTGTAAATATGATATGTTTTAAACAGATGCCACATTATGCTGCATGTAATCAATACGTCTACCTAGGACGCTCGAGCGTAGCAAGGAAAAGAGTACTATCTTTCATATAGAAGCAAAGTAACAATTATTAAAATAATTGCTACCTCCAAGTAGTAGAGTCTCATGAGCTTCAACAGCATCCTGGAAAAGAAGGAAAGTTCTCATCAGTGAACATGATTTGTTTTGTTATATTCAGAGTTGCAAATGGATGGGTGTAGCCATAAAGACTAATGTCAAAAAAACCATTTAACCAGACATGCACAAAAATTATCATGTTCACCTTTGCAAATGTCTGGACAAATCTATTTATATGGACAATTCACTGCTCTCAGAAAAACCCAATTTTGACTGTCCAAAAGCAAGCTGTCTAGAAAGCTTAAGCAGTGTAGATATCTAAGCATTGTGAATTAGCAATAAATTGTCATTTGCAAAGAGTATATATAAGTGTCAACAGCTCTATGGGAAGAGGACAAAGTCAGTTTTCATTTGAAATCCTGCTTCTGTAGGATGGAATGCTACAAAACAGCAATAATCATGCTTTTTGATAGCAAGGGTAAACAGCATCCTTCCACACTAAACAGTGTATTATTGAAGTTTTTTGGGATTGCCTACAAAGAAAAACTTTTATGGTACAATCACCCTTTGAACTTAACTTATGCAGTTGATGCACCAACATAGTGAGAATTTTATTACAAAAAGGCCTGAGTTTAACTCATTAAGGAATTTCAGAGCAGTTTTCACAAGGACCATAAGCTAAATTGTGCTTCATTATATATACACAGAAAGACATGGGTTCTGAATGGAAAAGCATGTGCCTGTATATTTATATGCTACTGCATACATATGGACAATTAAATGTCTAAATATTAATTGTAACTGTCTATATGCAACACCACAACTCTCTTGCACACAAGAGTTTCCCAGTTTCTCCAAAATGACAAGAGAGATATTGGAATTAAAGAAACTGTATTCATCAGAATTCTGAGACATGACATACTTGCTGGGATGATGTTTCACTATCTTCCTCAGTCAACGGATCCTCTCCCTCCTTAAACTCTGCTTCAGCTACATAGTAGTTAGCTCCAATACCAAAAATTTTTCCTGTAATAGACACCAATAATATAACTTCTTTTTACTATTCAGCACTTAATTATTAGTATAATAATGTTAAGCAAAAGGGGATATAGTCCACTATGGGTCCATTTTTTCTGTGCCAGGCTGCTCAATATTGGAGCTTTTCAATATCTTGATTTGGTACACTTGGAGGTTGCAGCTTACTCTTCAAAAAGATGACTAACTATAGTGCTAAGTACCTACCACTCCAGTACCCAGATAGCTGCCAAAGGGATGCAATCCACTTGGAGAAGAGTCCAAAAGATTATTCAGAATATATTTTGGGATTTTTCCAACGCCAAACAGACAATAAAAGAACATATATTGCATCAAAAAACAATTTGTTTATTCTTTTAGTTCTGCTTATATTCATTCCTTTTCATGATTTTTATAGCTATACATTTGTACTATCTTTTCTTGAACTAATGGTTTTCAGCTTTTACATTAGGTTGTTATAAGCACTAGTGTTCTCAGGGGAGGGTCCCTGGTAAATCAGCTCCAGCTGAAAGGCCACCTTCTTCATCATCATCTTCCTCTTCCACACTAATATGGCATAGCTACTCTGCCTGCTAGGCTTCCCAGGTAACAGTAGATACCAGAAAAATTTTTAAGTTTATTATTCTTGCTGATGTATTCTGGAGTGTCTTGCCATATCTGCAACAGGGAGGTCTCTGTCTATGTCTTGTCTAACTGACACTACTCCAATCACTCTCTGAACCTCTTCATTTACTCTAATAATCACCTGTGATGCATCTGCAGTTGATCTTCCTGTTCTGAAGCCACATTGTGTGTCTTCCATGTATTTTATGTCTTCTATCCATTGTCTCACTCTGGTTGCCATGACCTTTGCTAAAATCCTACTAGCCATTGATAACAAACAAACTCCTCTATAATTATTCAACTTACTCCTAGATCCATTCTTATGTAATGGCACCATTAGCCCAGTTTTCACCACTCTTTCCCAGCTCTCTGCATCACTTGTGTGCATTCTTTGTATTATCTCAAGTACACATCTCAAGGTTTTATCCCCTGCATCTCTCAATGTCTTAATCATGATTCCATCTTCCCCTGGGCCCCATTATGTATTAGTTTTATCTCTCTGTCAAATTCATTTTGTAAAATTAATCATCAACATCATCATCATCATCGTCATCGTCATCATCATCATCATCACCATTGTTGTTGTTTAATATCCATAATTTCTCAAGTAAAGTGGGGCTGAATGGGTGATCACTGTCCTCCACAACTGGCAATCTTGTGTCATGTGCTCATATCATCTGTCACACATGCTCTCCACTTTTTCTTTGGTCTTTACTTGAAATCACATGAAGCACACCATTTCTCTGTAGTAGAATGTCATTTACATAGAGTACACCTGAAACTACCCTCCACTGCACCCATGAAAACACCCTCCACTTCACCCCTGATTTTTGGTATGTTCTAAAAATTACAAATGTAAGAGGAAAAGAGAAATATTTAAATATGTGAGAATCATAATACACATGCTGATTAAGTTTTATGATCACATAACAACCTGCAATATTCTGCAATGTAAACAATTCATTATAGTTATATTCAAAAGATCTTCCTTGCCACAAATGACAGTGAAAGTGTCCTTCAAGATAATGGCACACATTTAAAATTTGAAAACATAGCATACCCCAGAATCTGCACATTTGAAATTGATATGCATCTGTTAACTGTTTTATTGCAAGAAATATCCTAAATGTTTCTTCTCTTCCAATTCCAACACCAGCTTGTTCAAAATAATATGCATGCTCAAGAATATCTCCAAGAACTGGCCCTTCCTCTTCTGATTCACTATCAACTGTGCTTGGTATCTTTCCACCTTTCCTCTACAAATTTATTGGATTTTTTAATAATGCAGAATTAATGAACCATTTCTATCAAATATTGACTATGTTGAAGTTTTTATGTCTCACTAAAGCACTGATCCTTATACAATGAAATTAAATGTGCTATTTATGTTGGCTTAAGAAATTCAATTTTCAAGTCTCTGTTCTCCATATAACATTACTTAACTAAATGTAAGCCTAAAGTTTGCATTCTTTATACAAAATGAAGTAGCTACAATATAGAATTCTGACAAAGACTATAATATTTTAAAGCTAGGAACACAAGTTTCCCATTTCTTGGGAAGTTGTGTGTTTTTGCACTGACTTGGTTGTATTGAAAATATTTACAATGATGGCTATAAGAGTACTGGGTAGGAACAATATGACATCATTGGCTCTAAATGCAATTAAATAGGTAAAAACATGTGTCCATAAGAGAAAGGCACAAGTTCAGAGCAGCAATGCCACTCATCACAGCAAACTACTAAATGAATAGTATATCAAGTACATGAAAGCAGTATGGAGTTTTTATTTTCTAAATAAAAGTATACTTCTTTGTTTGATGTTTAAGCTTCATTCTATTTTGCATTATGAAAGATACTTGTCCACATTGTTCATAGAAAAATGCTACAGGACAATGCATCATTCTAAACTTGTAGCGGATTTGCAGCTAACACATCATGATAAGCAAGAATCAAGCTATTTGTAAAAGGAATAATATTTTTGGCATGTTGTATCTAGACTGCTCATACCTTCGAATTAGTATGCTACTTCTATTTTTGTGCATACAGATAGCTGTATTCAGAATAGGTTGTGGGCTTGCCAGTCGTTTCTCCAGTTTCCCACAGAAAGAGATGTAACATTTGATGGTGCTTAAGCTATTCAAAAATACATGAATTCAATCACGTACTGTGAAAGAAACTAGTACAATATTGTTGCCTGATAACACATGAGAGCTTTAGCATACCTCAAACAAGCCTCTGTATTCATTAGCTAAATGAACTTCTGATGGTACCTCTTCTTGATCCTAAGGAACATCATTAATATCAACACACATGGCAAAGCAATGTAGTAAAGTAATAGCTTCTAAGACTCAAAATGACAAAAAATAACAATTTGCTTATAAAACACCCTTTGCATGTGGTCATATCTTTTGGACCAAAAGTCCCTCAAGCCAGGGGTAGATACAGGATTTCTGTTGACATTTATACCTATCAAAGTCACTATGCTATGACAAAAAAACATCACTCCTTTGCAACTTCCTTCCTATTACAACCCTGCATCATGGGATTTGTGCAACCTTGTTACTTATCATCAGGCACACAGACTCTTATGATTGCACCAGTTGTGCCATTTGATTGGTCAAGGGCAGGGAGATATTTGCATAATAACAGAAAGTGCAACCAAAATGTCATGGACAAAAATCACCATTTTCACAGAGTAGATTGCCTATATTGTTTCTAACCACATAGCTGTTCTGTTGCCTTCCTCAAAGTCATCTTGTGGATATACAATAATGTAATGCAGCCCTGAGCAACTAAGCCCAGTGATATCTTGTAGTGGGTGGGAGAAAAGTTAGTGATGAGGGGGTGCATATCACAATTCTGCAAAAAAGTGAGTGACTAGTTGCAAGAAAACTTGATCAGACAATCTGACAGTCTTATGTGCAACTAGTGCAACACCTCCATAATTACCCCTGCCTCAAGCATGTCTATTGAGCAACTTAGAGTGATTTTGTTTGCTGCAGGCTTCTAGTAATTAAAAGATCAAATTATGAGGTTATCTGCAAAACAAAGAAAGGAGATTTACCTGAATTGCATCCTTTTCTTGTCTAAATTTTGCTCTTTTTCCTTCTCTGCTATAGTCCTCAAATATATCTAAATTCAAATATTGCATATAATGCTTTCTGTAGTGGAGAAGTTTGAAGAAAAAAAGAGATTCATAAAACCAATTACCCAAATAAAATATTCTACAGTTTTAAACAACCACATAAGACAGCTACAATATTTTGCTTTTATAAACTTATTTTATCATAAAATTTAGCACTTCCAAATACAACAGAAAAAGCAAGATGGAAAAAGCTTACCAACTGCATTAGTAGGCTTGTCTTCAAGTAGCGTTGTAAGAGAGTTTACTAAATTGTCATATCTACAAGGAAATGAGATTCATTATCTACAGATAGGGACACATCAAATGGGGGCAGGAGAGGAAGTTGTTCCTTCTGCACTCTTCACTTGGGGCAGGAGGGGCAAGAATTGCCCTTTATCTGTGGACAGCTTGGCTTAAGAAAACTTTTCAGGGGGGTAAGCCCCTAGATCCCAACTTGACAGGCTATAACTATCAGACCAATATTATAAACATCCCCCTTAGAAAAAGGTTTGAAGACAAAAATCTACCCCTTTGGAGGAATATACATATAAATAGATGTGCCCTCAGTGGAAGCCTTGCCCCCTCTGCCTTAGGCAGGCACAGGCATAACTGTTTACAGAGGAGTTGGAGCTGAAAAGAAACAATTTCTTGTCCAAGAAAACCATCTAACCAAAACTTGAGCTTGTATTACAATGTATTTAGATAACCCTATTCTATCAGAAAATTTCTTTCACCCAACTAATTTCTCCTTAGTAGCAGCCCCTTTGCAAAAACTGAGCAGTTCTTTAAGTAGAATACAATAGCCCCAAGAGGTATAGTCCAAACAGCTCAGTTGGAGAAGCAGTACAGTAGAAACTTGCATAAAAGAACCTAGGTTTTTCCTGAGCAGACTGAAAAAATTCGTAATTAGTGGATTGGTATTCTTAATTCCAGCTTGTAATGTTCTTAACAAGGTTCTCATATATAGCACATGCCTTGCATGGCTTGACACCGTTTTGAGCACAGAAAATGTTGGTGATTCTTGAGAACAATTTAAGTCAGAATTCTTGCTTAATAATTTCATCATATGTTGTGCAACTTGAAAAGCAAAATTTTCAAATCAAACAACATGTAATATTGTTCTTATATATAGGAACAATCACTATTTCAGCTTCTTTGGGGTTCTTATCTAGGGGGTTCAAGCAATGAAATTTGAGCCTCTGCTATGTACAGTTTCAAAAGCTAAAAATCTAGGCAAGCTCCTAAGACCTTAGAGTCATGGTGGTTAGGCAGAATAACCAACGAAGTAAATGTTGATCTGATATGCGTGCCGTTCGATACATCTCTCAGAGTGAGAAAAATTTTGTGTACAGAGAAATGCGGGATTTGCTAAAGCTATTTTTACTATGGTACCGCTCCTTTAACTAAGACAGAGGGCTTTTGCTAACACCTTTTGATGCAATTCTCAAGCATTGCTATTGTTCTTTGTGGATCTTCGCGCCCAGATTGCTCGCAAAATCATTTTGATAGAATTACAGTGCATTTTCAAAATGCGCTGTAATTCTATGCGGGTGTGAAAAGCCGAGACCTTTTATCTTAGTTCCTGGGGCCTTGAACACCCGAATGTTTGCTCGTGCACCCTCGATATTTTGTCCAAAAGGCATACGAGCTCTGCAGTTTGAACTAATACAACTCAAAATTATAGTAAAGTCAATCACTTACAGCGTTTCTCCTGTTATTGAACTTGTTGCTAAAAAGTATGCTTTTGCACTCCTAATTTCATCTTCAATGTCTCTATCTACTGTATCTTCTGCAACAAGCGGATCTTCCATTATTATCAGGTAGTAGATAGTGCAATAATGCTGCTTTGTAATCCACGTTTACTAACATGAAATGGCGATGGTGGCAAGCAATTATGTTATACGTAGTCATAACAACTGAAATAGCCTCTTTTAGAGTAAATTCCAAGTAGAGGCTCCCTAGCAAGAAAGACCTGCTTCAAGAAAGACCTTAACACAGGCATGTCCAAAGTCCGGCCCGCGGGCCAAATCCGGCCCTCGGTCAAATTTTATCCGGCCCGCAGCCTAGTCATGAAATATATAACGCTCGTATACTGTTATTTGGCTAGCAGTATTAACATTCTTCATTTACCCACTAGAGACCAACAGCACAACCCCCAACCCCCAACCCGCTAGAACTCATGGTCAGTGGTTTTCCACCAGAATTCTCACGTAAGAGCACGATTATTTCTGTTTAAGAAAAAAGGTTAAGTGAATATTCAAGTGCATGTGATATGCTTGTTTCAAATGTACCAAAACATTCTTAAGATGTTGAAATTGAAACAAAAAAGCAAATGAGAAACACAAAGTGGCTTCCAAAAATTTTCTTAAATTATTGTTGCTATATGTAAAAAAGGTTGGCCCCCACCACTTTTACAATAGAAAATCTGGCCCCCGTCGCAAAAAGTTTGGACACCCCTGCCTTAACAGTAATCGGACAAAACGTAACGTCCTTTACAACCTGCTGCAAGAACTCTTTCAAGAACTAACAAAACAAATAAAAGAAACTATTAAACAAGCTTCGCTAGAGTCACGTGACTTAAGATCATGTAAATTTTTCAAGCACGCAGATTGAAGGTTCTTAATACTAAGTAAAGTACGTCTGCAAATGGGCATTTTCCACTGGAAAATACTCTTTAGTAGACCTCATTGTCTTGGAAACTGAAACTTCTGTGAGATGGAAACCAAGCACGTAGCTAGAGGACATGTCTAAGAGGAGCAAAACCTTCCCGCACAATCATTTTTGAGCAGCAAAAGCATTATTTTCTTATGTAAATCTCCAGATTGATAATTCTGTTGGGGGCAATACCATGCAAAAGTTGCCATTTGGGGGCATTGTCCCCTGTGCCCCCAGCATGTATGTGGCTGATTGATAATTCTTACGGGAAAGCCCTCAAACTACCTTGCCTCTCAATCCAGTTAAGCTGTTTATTGCACTGTACAGTGAAACTATAGAGCATCTCGCTACAACTTTCTTTGGTTGAGATATGATGATAACTAGTACTTCTGCAAAAGCCATTTGTCACATTATAGCCAAAAGAGGGCTTGGTAATATCAACATTTCTGATCGGAGCACCGAAGCTCCGGTGTTGCTGTTTACGTTCATCTGGTCCTGTCTTTTGAAAGCTGGCGTCGTGATTATGCTATGAATTAGTGTTGCTTTTGTACGTTCTACTGCTAAGGTTAGTGGTGGCTTTTCAAGAAAAATCAGCGGGGCAGAGAATTTAAGAAGCAGCCGAGTATTTGCAGAGTATACCAGTTTTTAACAAGGAGAAAGTGTACAATAACATTGAGATGCAGACAAAAAAGTGGTTTTCTTAGCAACACAGTGTGCATTTATCCTTTAGTGCACTAATTTTGCTGATAATTTCCTGATTTACTGACATCTGGATGGGACATTATCCCCTAGCTCTCTAATAACTGCTACTGGCTAGGATTATATTGTTTTCTTGGAGCTACTACTTATACCAGAACTGCTTTGAAGATACTACTTTGAACAAACTAATGAATCGAGATATTGCACAACACAAATACGTGCTAATTTGAATCTATATATTAAGCCAAAATGAATTTTTAAAGCGTTTCTTTTAAGTAGGGGGGAAGTAGGGGACTTTTAGAAGCTATAGGTAAAAGTAGGTGAATCTCGCTGTCGCAGTAGGGGAAAATGATAATGGTAGAGTGGCAGCACTGCTTTTTTGAGAGTGGAGAAGGAGTGGAAAGGGGTGGCACCAATGGAGGGCTAGGGGGCTATAGCTCCCTGATAGTTGATGAAAAGCTATTTCCGGAAGTTTTTAGCATTCATAGTACCCATAAAACTTTATCTTAGCACAATGTTGGAAAATTCCCGGCGCCACCCCTGGATACGTACACAGCACATCTAGTGACCTAATTTGCAAAATACCAGTCTGAAGCCTTTAAATTGGGGATGAAAAGCAACATTGGATTGGAGAAATTCAAGTTAATAAAGGCTAAAGTTTGCATGTAGGAAGGTCAAATTACCTGCATTGCAAGTACGTACCTGGAGAAAACTGTCCTGGAGGGGCAAAATCTGTCTCTATCATCACTGTGGAGCAGGAGATATCCTAGAAGATTTTCTTGGAGCGGGGTGTAGGGTTTCGATTTGTCGAAAAAAATAGGCGTGATTAGTAGCACATGGGTGTAGCCACCAAATTTTGGCGCGCGTTGTACACTGTAACTTTGACAGAATGGTACTGCACGATAGCCACACCTAATTATGGAGAAGTGCATGATTGGCGAGGAAGGAAATAGTAGGCCCGTAAACAGCTGAACTGGAGTTGAGGGCATAGATGTAGAAGTGCAATGTAAAGCATAGGCGCTCTTATATGTTGCCTATCTGCTCCAATAAATCAAAAACTATATGAATAGTCTGTTGGTACTACACGACTTTACCACAGCACGAAAAAGCGGCAACATTCTTCTCACATACTAAAAGCTTTTCTCGTCCAAAACTCATCAGAGTATGAAAACGTCGGATAGTGACCTAAAGGTTAATCGAGATATATATCAAGATGCGGTTACATGTGATAGGATGAGCCTAATTGGCCCCAAGTGTGACCAATTAGGACTTATTAAACATTGTTTACTTGAAGAGTCCCAATGAGAAAACAAACTCTTTTTGTCTACACAAGACTGGGTATTAAGTCTTGATGAAAACAGATACCAAAACACTTAAATGAAAAGTCGATCTTGCTTGCCCAATGATCCGAAAATTGTCGTCTGTATATGTTTTGGCGCATTCTGGATTTGCAATAAGGTGTTGGCCTATAACCGACTCACAATTAATTTTAGACTTGTTGTTTTTACATATACGAGGTGGCTGCTCTCTTTCCGCATAACATTTCTTCCTGATGCTCGTAAGAACATGTTGTTTGATTCTGTCTGCTAGTCTCTGCGTAGTGCGTCCTACGTACCGAGCGTCACATCGGCACGAACATTCATTAAAAAATACTACTTTTTTGAGTTATAGGAACGCAATCTTTTTTAGCATATGATAGCATAACACCAGTGTTGTAAACCACACGGGGCTTCACAGCATAGTAACAAGATGTAATGGCTTTACAAATTTTATTTTCAAATTCTAGTGAAAAACTTCATGAAAGATTTCCTTTGGAAAACAGGGGTCTGGGGCCTTGCCTCTTGAAAAATGTTTGATGTAGCGCCCTCAAAACGTCGGAAAACGCCCTTTGCAAAATAAAATTTAGCTCTTCAAAAGTGATCTTCAAACAAAGAAGGAGAATTTGATCCCTCTGCCTGGCTTCCTCGAATCTTAAAGAATTAAAACGATAAAGGAAGAGAAGCAAAGCAACTTCATCCAATGCCAGTATATCAAAGAAGAAACTAGTTTAAACCCAGAAATCTGGCAAGCGTCTTACTCTCTAAGTTACACATTGAAATTGTTTGAAAAAATTTTGCCAAGATCCCTGCACGACATAAATGAGTGTCATGATGCCATTAGATTCTAGAGTGGGCAGAAGTCACTTTATAAATCATAAAAAGTACAGTGTAAAACCTTTCTATATTCAACTTTGATGAATTATTAGGGAGGGGACAATGCTCCTGCAGTAATTTTCTGTTAGTCTGAGTAGAAAGGGATTTGGGGACGCCGCCACCAAGAAATTAGCGTCGTAAAGATACTAGTATAGAGATAGAGAAGTAGTTACTTTATCAAACAACTTTGTGACAATAAAATGGTGCAAATTTGCAGACAGAAATTTAACATTTGGCTGATTTGCCGGCAGAACTTTTGGCTAGGAGAGCGTGACACCCTTGCACCCATTCGTAGGTATGGGCCTGTCCGCAGCACTGGAGATTTACACAGCGTGCAAGACAACATAAGTTAAATGAAGCTTCAATCGCTACTAATGCTGTTTAATGACAACAGTTGTGCCCATAAATGTTTTGCAACCTTTCGATTTCATTTTGTATTGCATGGAGAAGTAGCTTTCTTTCATTGAGCATTTTGCAGCGTGCAGTCCTCCATGGTAAGGTGCCTGCTATTATGCAGGCTTAAAATTCTATTCCTCCATCATGCCCTTCCATAGCAACACAGTAAACCTTAATGTTTTATAAGTATATGTCAATTTACTGAAGATAATCCTTGATCTCCTTCGCACCGCTTCTGGGTGATTTTACTCTTCAAGGTACTGTTATTTCTTATTAGAGAGTTTTTGTTGATGGAATTACCTGCCATACTATTTGTAAAATGCTGAAACGCCTTGTTAGTACAACCAATGCACTTTGAAGGAAATGATCATTGTTGATATAGGCAACAAATGAAATTAGCAAACAGCAAATCATTGGCTTGCAGCTGTATTCATTGGAAATTCTATTGATTTAAATAGGCATTTAATCAGACGTCATGGATGGAACAGAAGTAAAATTGTTTGCTCTGCTCTGGCTTATCCGAATTGCTGCTTCTGAGAGGAAAGGGTTTGTTTCTGAAGTGTTGGTTGACAAGAAATTTGATTGCCCAAAAACCAGTAGAAGGGTTTACACTGTGAAGAGTGAAATTCAATGCACACATCGTTGTTTGCAAAATGAAAATTGTGAGTTGCTGAATTTCAACACAGAAAAAGAAATCAATGAGAATTGTGAAGTTTTCAATGGTTCAAGTGACTGTTCAACTAAAAAGCAAAAGCATGGATGGAAAGGATTGAAGGTATGACGGTAAAAATTGATTAATCAAAGTGATTTGAACATTAAATGAATAAAACCCCTCTTTGCTACAAGTGTTCAACAATATGCCAAAAAATGAGTAGGCCCTTGCAATGTTAACAAACGAATTATTGTAGGGTGAAAGTACAGTCGTTTGCAAAGAAGTAAAAATTTGAATGTCAAGTAGAAATCAATGGCTTTTGAGTACAATAGGAAGACTTTTATTGAAATTTTCTTCCTTCTATTGAATAATTTCTTCACTATATCTTCACCAAGCTGGGGAACAAGACAAATGTCATGCATTCATCACATTCATCAAATCAAAACAAATCTCTCCCATGGTAGGTAATTGTATTTGGCGCACGAGATTTTGTGGGGACGCTTGCCAATGATTTTAAAGGCAACAGCAGGTAATAAACGCTTGAGAGCAATTACTTAACTCCATTGTAAGTATAGAAAGAATTAAATGAGAGTTAATTTATAAGATAAAGTAAACAACTATGTAGTAAAAGTCAAAACTTAAAATAGAATCAAAGACTGTAGGAAAATAAGATATGAAATTTCACGTATAAGTAGAGGTTCTCGTAGATAGACAAATCACACTTAGAGTCTCTCATCGATGCATTATGACCTGTCAATAATATAACCGGATTCATTGATGACCGGTCAGAATACATCCGTTAATGAGTTACTATTTTAGATAGAGCTGACATTGACATTACGCTTAAGTATGGGGGCCTATCAGTTCAAAGTATATCGAATTAATAACACTAGTCGCAATTAATAAAAGACTATCATTATTTATTGTATGTGTAGTTACGTAATTATTATATGTTTGTAATTAATTATTGCACGTACACATAACTACTAACTACAAAACTAATTATGTAGCATTCAGGTAATTAACTATTGGGTATACCTAAAATTAATTATTAGGCATACGCAGGATTATTTATTAGGTATATGCAGAATTAATTATTGGACATGCTCTGAATTAGCGGGTAAATCCCAAGATGCAATGCTTTCATTCGAGAAAGAAATTCAAACTGCACTTGACAGCAAGGCTTAGAGCAATAATTTTCTTGTATGCAAAAAGTTATGCCTAGGCACAGGCAAAGGCACCGCATCGTGTATTGAGAGGAAGAAATGACAGGTGGCTTGCTTGCTCATTAATGAGAAGTGCTTGCTCATTAATGAAGAAATGACAGGTGGCCCACTAATTCAGAACATGTCCAATAATTAATTTTGTAGTTATTAATTATATGTATGTGCAATAATTAGTTGCACACATGTAATAATTAATTCATTACATATAGAATAATTAATGATACAGTCTTATATTAATTGCAACTACTTTTATTAATTCAATATAGTTCTGAACCGATCGGGCCCCTACACTTAAGGATTTACTATATACTTGTTTTCTCCATGGTATAAATAATAATTATAATAGCAGAAATATTTTTAAATGTTAAAGCCTTCTCAGTGCCTATAGGCACTGTTGTCACTAAGGGGTTTGTTTTAAACTAAAAGCTGATACATAGGTATAAATAACAAAAGAAAAGGAACTTCATCTAAAACGTTAAAAATACAATGAAGAATCATGAAAAATCTTCCAAATAAATACAAAGCCTGGCTGCTCTGCAAATGTTCCTTTAAGTTTCGTTTGACCATTGCTAAGGCGTTTATGGCTCGTAAGTCAGCTGCGAGTACCTTGTAAAAAGTAGGGCCTTGAGAACGTAAATGACTTTTTTGCAGCTTCTGTTCTTACTTTTCGTAGGCGCAGCGATGATAAATTACCTCTTGTGTTATATTTACGCTCCACTTTGTCCCACCGACTCTATAATGCTTGATTTTCAGTACAGACAATTAGGGCCGTAATAGACTTTTGGCCTAAGCAGAATTGCTTTAATTTCTGTTATGCTAATATATGATGCAAAGTTTGGAATGGCAGTTCCCTGTAAGTATTTGAACATTAGTATAGCTACGTTGTATCTGCATCTCTTTTGGTTTAGCATAGTCATAAGCTCACTTTCTTTGCAACTTTTGGGTTGGTTGTGAATTATCTTAATTGCACTCTCCTGTAGTCATTCAAATTTATTCGCCATTGTGTCAGAGACCTTGAGAACAGAGCTTGAGCATTGCAATCTTTTAGGCATAGCCATAGCCTTGTAAACTAGTTCAACTGTCAAATCATACAGAGAATGTCTTATACTCTTTAGGGTCTTTACAAGAGCTGCCACATTCTTCATTGGCTTTTGTACATGATAATTCATGTTTAGTGATGGATCCAGTGTTACTGTACTGGATGTACTTATATCCATTCATAAAATCTATAAGATATTCTCTATTAGAAACTTTTAAGTCTTTTTGTGAATAGGGTCTCTTTACAGTTGCAATCACCATTGCTTCAGTTTTCCTCTTTTTTACGTTTATACCTAACCTGCTTTTGTCCAATTAGCCAACAATATTGGTCATTCCATTTTTTAAAGTCTCTTCATTTATATTTGAATTTTCATGAGAGAAAGATATTAGTGTATCATCAGCCTAAATTTGAATTTTGCAATCTTTTGTTGTTCTTGTCAAAAACAGCAAAGGTCCAAGAATTGAACCTTACGGCACACCATGTGCCTAACCGAGACTCACATTCAGCAGCACCACACTCAACAATCTTATAACGGTCTGTTATATAGCTTTCTATCTAGATGAACTCAACGTTCTAGATGCCATAGTATGGGAGCTTTGACAACAGCATTGAGTGCTCAGCCTTGTCAAAGGCTTTTTGCAATTGCAAGTCAATGACTGCAAGCACTCATATGAGGAGAAAAACCAGCTATTTCAATTTCACCGTCGTGAATATCTTTGTGCACATGTGTCTCACTGAATACAATAATGTGGGTTTGTGCCATGTTTGATGTGTTGATGGAGTAATTTCAACCTTCGTGTCTGAAGTAATTACTTGAAGTTCTCTGAATTGTGGTTGCAGTATGATCTACATTTCTATCAGGCTCAGGGCTTAGTGAAACGTCACCACTGAGAAGGAATATTATGACAGACATATACTTTGCAAGTCCGCATTTGCAACTGAATGAACTTGACTTCTTGTGACTCTTTGATCTACTTTTCATTGAAGCAGGCCCCTTGAGATCCCTTCCCAAATCGTTGTTCTTCCAAGGAATTTTCCTGCAGATATATTGCGGCGCACTGCAAAGACGATGTGATTATGCTCTTTGACATACTCCATCATGTTTGCGAAAAAGAGCTTCATAAAACAAGTGCTTTTTACAATGAATATCTGGATCAACTACACAAAGCATAAAAACACTGTGAACGCCAATTTGATGATTCAATTCTATGCATTATTGATTTAGTTTTTGTATACAAATCATGGAGCTTAGGAATTGCTCCAAAATGTTCATTGTGCATTGATTTAGCAGAGTCGTCTTTGGCTTTGTCGTCTTTAATATCTGTATCAACCTTATGAATCTTGGAATTGTCAATTTAAGAGATGAGAAGAGCTTGTGGATATCAATACCATTTAGTGCAATGTTTATGAAAAGTCTTGTCGCTGGTCGAAAAGCAGTTTTATCAATGATAAATAAAAAGAATCCTAAAGAAGAAATCATAGAATTTTCCATTTAAGGCATAGTCCTCAATGAGGGTTTGTTAGAAGCGTAGGTGTGTCAGGTGTGCAATGCAATGAACAACAACAATAGAAAAAAGATCACTTTTTGAATGTTCATAGCAGTATAGTTATTCTGTGATGTTCAATAGCTACACACGTCCTTTTATAACACAAATGTTTATAGCAATATGAAGGTTCAGAAGGGCGAAAGTTTGAGAATAATTTTTAAAAAATGCAATGGTCAAGTTTCATCAAAACTTAAAACTTTTTGTATTTATGTTATAATACTGTTTGTCGACTAACTTTTGCAAGATCAATAAAAAATATTTATTATTCTGTTCCACTTTTGTTTTGCTCTATGACGTTGCAAGACATCAACAAAGGTTTGGATATATCCTTGATGTTCAAACGACATTGCACCTTTAGTACTTAAGGATAACGTAAGAATTATCTACAGCTCAAAACCATAAATATTTAAGACTATCGAGGCTCGGCAAAAAGTTAGGTCTTCTTAGAAAAGTATGTAATACCTAATGTCTGCTGAGAGAATTTAATGCATAGAATTTGTGTTATGGCTTCCAGGAATATTCCTAAAATACTAAAGTTTACAACATTTACAACAAGTAAATGTCTTTTTTAGCAGTTTAACTAATATTTTAACTTTGTACTTTCTTTTCAGCTACAGAGGAGCACAACAAAGGGTATGCTATCTGAGCTTCTAAATAGCAATTGCATTACCTTGAAATATGGAAAGCTTCTTTATGAGTAGTTTTGCATGCTGTTCTTGCTGTTGCGCATTGCTAAATCTTAGATTATTTGTTTGAGTTGCTATTGTACTTGAAAGTGTTGATATGAATGTTTTATGTACAAAACTATGCGAAAGACCTACTTGAAAGAAAGTGCCCGTAAAAATAATTGACTTTATAGTTGTTTCTCCATGATAACATTTAACTGAATTGAGCTCCCATTCATGGTATGGAATCTAAAGATATTTAAACGATGAGAACGGCTTATTCCTGCTATCTGTGACTGGAAAGTACAAGAGAATGCTTTCTATTGTTATAGGACAAAGTGAGAATCATGCACGTACCTGTAGGGGGCATGGGGGCAATGTTCCAACAATGAAAGATTTTAAGTGGTTCTGCTTTATCCAGTAGTCATGTAAAGGCCGGTTTTGCTCCTCCCCTCCCCCCAGAACGTCTCATCCAATTATGCACTTGGTGAGAATATGCCCCAATTCATTGTGAAGTTGGACTTACGAATTGCCAAGGAGAATACAATAAAGAAAAGGCTTTAGAGCTATCGTTGTTGAATAATGTGCACTGTGATAGAGGATGTCTCGAAGTCTCAATACCAATTGCTAGTTCTGATGTTAATGCTAGTCACAGAGAAAGATTTTATTGCAGGCTATTTATCGAGTTTTTCTTTTTTTTTAACTTTGCAGTATACAGGAGCTGCAAGGATATCTACAATGCTGACCCTTCATCAGTATCTGGAGTCTTTGAACTTGAGATAGGAAAGCATTATTGCCTTATGGAAAGATCAAACAGTGCATGTGGAGAAGGAGGGTGGACATTGGCATTAAAAGTTGATGGAACCAAGGTAAACATCCCTTTGTATCTGCAAGCATTTCAATTACGGAAGTTTCTAGCCCTAACACTTGAATTATGAATCATGCATACAGTATGTACGCGCAAAACGGTGAGGGAGTTCAACAAGAAGCATATGCTTGCATAAAAGAGGGAGAGTGGTCCAAGCAATGTGTTCGTACACAAAACGACTGCACCGATGCAGAAAACCGCTCCAATTCTTTTATTTGCATACAGTCGTGAACTTCCGACATGCTATCATCAAGATGACATAAAATTGCTCAAAGTGTGTATTAGGGCTTAGTAATTTGCTTGGTCAACATGGGTTTGAAGAAAAATCCCGCGCAGTGATATTATTTGGCTATAAGCTATTTCTGTTGCATTCGATACCATGTATAATAGTTGATGATCAATTTTACGTTAGCAGTCAAAGCTTAGCTCAAGTGCACTTTAGAGTGAAAGGAATCCTAAAAATAGTTTTATCCATACGCTAAAGTAATTCTGTAACCTACAATCAACCTTTGATGAGAGCTGAAGACTCCTTTCATTCCGTTTGCATGGGAAGGAGTAGTGCGTACATCTAAATAGTCAAAGTCTTTTCCCGCGCCCAATCGCGCTTAGAGCGGTGCCTATCTCCATTTCTATAACTATAGGCCACGCGCCTGCGAATGCAGTGAAAGCAAGAAAGGGAGGCTGGTCCACTAGCAGCTCCGCGAGTTTAACTTTCCCACTCCATTCTTATATGTCGAGCGCCAGACGAGAAGGCAGTAAGTACCATTCAAAGTTTTTGGTATGACTCTGCGGGGGCTTGAGCCCACGAACTACCGGTTGTGAGGCAGACGCTCTACCACTAGGCCATCACTCCGGTGCATCTAAATAGGGTAGTAGCAATCATAACCTGTAAACATAACTGGTTTTAAATACTTTCTAACATTCCAATTTTCTTCAAAGACGACCATGAAAGCCAATTCTGCTTGGTGGACCAATGATGATGTCTACAATGTTGAAGATGGACTGAAGTCGTTTCATCAAAATGAAGCTAAGTTCTCTGCATTTAATGAACTTTCTTTTGTCGACGTTTGCATTGGAATGAAAGTGTCAACAGATACTCGCTGGCTTCGCTTACCTGGAATTTCGAAGAAATCCCTTCGCTCTATTTTCAACGCTGGGACAGAAGTATTTACAAGTAGCGGGAGAAATGCTTGGAAAGGGTTGATTTCATCATCATCACTTCAGCTGAATTGTAACAAGGAAGGTTTCAATATGAAAGGCGGAGATCCCCCCTCACTGTTACTACGACTTGGCTACGTTGCTAACGAGCAAAATGACTGCAATAGCTGTGATTCATTCATTGGCTTGGGGGCTAAATGGCCAATATCATGTGGCAACATAGCTGCTTCATCTCCAGACAACGGAAACAGAAACACACCAGCAATGTGTTACTTGCTTGTTAAATGAACTTTTACAAGACGTACTCCTGAAAGAGTTCCTTGATGAACTACTAGCAATAACTACTAGCACAATTTAAAAAACAGTTAAGTCTCACAGTTTGAACGGAAAGACACTATAGTAGCCCTAATTTTGCACAAACCCACGGAAGACCAGCAATAAAATACTTCTCATTGTACTACATTTGTTATTTTGTTTGCTGTATGGTAGTTTGATTTTCTTTATGTAAGATTGTATTTTTTTTGTTTAGTTACAAGCATAAAAAGTTACAAGGATATTGAGAGGACTTTAGTTCTGGCGCAAGCATTTAGGACCGGATGCCCTTCCTGACGTCACCAATGGCATGGGGTGGGCCTCGAACCCAGGACCATGTTGGTCTAAGTAGAGTGAATTACCGCTGGGCCACGGCTGCTGTTTATACTATGGGTAAATAAGATTAAATAAAAAAGAATGAATAAAGAGGCGAAGTATCAGCAGACTAAGCTCTTAGAGGATGCCGGAGAGGGGAACGGGAGGCATCCAAGGCCTCTCCTGCCTTTCATTTCGGGAGCAGAGGAGGGGGAAAAATTGCTCTTTTTGAAATGCAGTAACGTGATTTTCAAGTATTGGAGATCAAACTAGAAATACACAATATTTGATCGCAAAAGCAACTAAATGCATGGTTATGAGAAATATAGACCTCTCTGTCTCCAAAATGTGCTCAGGGGCCCTCTGTTTTGTAGCTAGAATTGCTCACCTATTGTAGCCGGTAGCCTTTTGCTCCTTTTTGCTCCCTTGCCATACTATCTTCCTGGCATCTCTAGCATACCTATAGTATACAAAGAAAATCTGGCAATGACAAATTAAAAGTGTGAATGGCTTCCAAGGCTTCATTGGAAGAGCGTATTTTCACCAAGGAAAAATGGAAGCATAGTGTTTTCATTAATTTGCTAATTAAATTTGTAATAGGCGAAATAGTATAATGTCACATGTGGTAGTATCTTCACAGCATTAGTCCAAAACTGCACTTCCTATTTATTTTGAGATAAATATTTGTTTGGATCTTCAACTGGCTTAAATGTGGCAGTCTCAGTTGTGGCGCCAGAGTAAAGTTACTGGTGGGAGGGCTAGTGCTGCCAATGTGTCGACAGTGAGTGGTGACAAAAGATGTTAACGGGCAAAATATCTCATTATGGTCATGGTTATTATGACAATTCAGACAGTGCATAGAAAGGTAGGTGGTGATGGAGTGCTTGGTAAAGTTATGGGGAATATAGTTCCAAGTCCTCCACGGTAATGCCAACCTGGACAGCTTGTGCTTATGGTCTTGTAGAAGTTCTTCATCTTTATGCAGTCAGAGTTTTCCTTGATGTACTTCATGTATCTCTCTTCTCCATTTATTATCACAGCATGAATAGAGTTATATACGACTGAAGGCTAGTCCTTAGAAGCAATCTCACTTAAACAGACATTTGGACATGCACTATTATGAATCAATGTTCTAGGAAAATCTTAGAAAATTGACAGGCCCATTGTTTTTGCTATGGAATTTCCTATAATGGCTATTAGGCTTAAAGACTCTTGTAAGCAGCACGGTCATATTTTGTCAAGTCCTGTAAGAAGTGAGTTTTTCTATGCTTCTTCCTGGGTCCCAAATAAGCGTTCCCAGCTTATTATTTTTCGAAGAATTTTCCATTGCTCTTATTAGGGTCCTCCCCCACTTATTAAATGTTTAATTTCTTCTATAAGATAACTGCATATAATTGGTACTTTTGTTGAGTTACCCAAATAATGAATGATTTGTGAAAGTATGAAAGTGGCAATAAGACGTTTTATAGATAAAATTTCCTCAAGAAACGACTTATTAACTTTCTTGGTAAAATTTACCCCCATGTTGACTTTAGGATTGTTTTTCGGGCTAATAAACCCATTGGTAGCCTTTTCCCCTTTAAACATCGTGCCCCTAGTCGCGATTGCTCCTCCGCTGTTTAAAAGTTTACATGTAGTAGCTGCCAGGCTACTTACCATGGTAAACCATCACGCCATTTCATGGTTCGCTGTAGAGAGCATTTAGGGATTAATAAAAAGGGTAACAGCGTTAAAAGCGCCTCGTCAGCCATTAGGGATCATATTAAAGACACTGGTCAAAGTACTTTCTTAGACAACTTCTGTATTATTGATAGAACTAACGACCAGCTTGATTTATTAATACATGAGAATCTTCTTACTCTTAGAGATCGCCCCACGCTTAATTTTCAGAGCTCCTCAATTCCCTTTGTCTATTTTAGCTTTATAAGGTTATTAGTCACGTATTCTTTACTTATGTTAGTAATAGCCTGTATAATGTTTTTGATTCCATATTTAGTCATCATAAATTATCATACATTATGAGTATAGTTTTAGAGCACGTGTAGTTGGTTGTCGGGATTATTAATGGGTTGTGATCAGATATTATAATGGCGACGAGGTATCTCTGCATCATATCGTTTCGTTAGTATTTCGTTCGTTGAACCGCTCTCAAAATGGCAACTGCAGGTAGAATCAATGTTTCTCCTCTTCCACAATTTGACCCTGTGTCAGATCCGTCCTCGTTAGGCCAGCGTTGGACTCAATGGAAGCGCCGTTTTGAGATATACATACTTGCCG
>WIPJ01001684.1:323770-377249 GCA_018155075.1 Cassiopea andromeda
GGGGGGATAGTGGGAGGTCTGTAACGAGGTTCTTGAAGGTAATTAATGAACATCGATATCAGCAAGCTCTATGAGTTCTTAAGCTACAACAAGAGCTCGCGTTCTGAGTATTTGCTTGAATCAGTGGAGATTGGTTTGTCTTTCGTCAAAGTTACATTTTTATAAAAGGTCGTGCCCAAAAAATTTTCATTTATGCCCCATCCTACTTCTGCAGCTCTGGCCATGCTGATGCCTAGTGAAAAGGAAAATTTTTTTGGAAATGCTCATGAAATACTAGTATGTGAATTTGGAAATCTATTGCTACTATTGGTTGAGGAAGTGATTGGTGTTTGTATTTGTAATTTGATTATTCTATGTAGAATTTCAAAGTTGCAGACACAAGAGGACAAGTGTTTCTTAGTTGTAATGAAAGCTAGAAAAATGTCAAAAGGTATACGTAAAGGAGAGTTGGCTGGGAGCAAAAGACCATCATCCCATGTGGAATTAAACATTCACTTTGTGGGAAAGTGTACACCATTTAATTAACATCAAATGTACACCTTTTTCAGACAGCCTGCCTGTTTGCCCTTCCTGTAGCTCTATCTGTCTTCATCTCTGAATATGCTCATCTTTTTTGCTAAATTTGACCTGTTCTTCCCTTAAACTTTTTTCAATCTAGAGGTCTTGGATTGATAGCAGATTTTTCTTTCTGAAATAATAAAGCTGCACATATTTTAATTATTGTTGGGATAGATAGTTTGGGCCCATCAATTAATAGCGATATTCTTTCATTATAAAAATAAAACTTTTGTTGATAATCATATTTCAATCTGGAATAGTCATTAAGAAGTTAACTGAGCCACTTTTTCAACCTAAAGGGTTGTTAAATCCATGTGATAGTGTTTACGTCTGGGAAAATTGTGCCATTGTATGCAGTTAAAACTATCCTATCATGTCATGGCGATTTGTCTAATTATTTTTTGAATTTTTGTCTCCGGACGTCAACATTCAAACAATGTCCAATTCAGTTGGTATCTGGGTCTAAAGAGATATGTATTAAGGGCTATAACCAGTCATCTTTTTGAAGAGTTAGTTGCAACTGACAAGTGAAAAACAGACAAATATTATCTCTGATATTGATCAGCCTACACAGAACATAAGCCCCTCTGCCCTTGGGATAACATGCAACATGCAAAATAGCACAAGTCGAATGAAGCTTTGATTGTAAGTGCTACTATTAAATGAAAGCAGTGCTACCATATCAATGCTCTTGCTACTTTTTGATTTCATTTTGTTGCATAAAGAAACAGAATTATTTCAATTTACATGCTGCAACGTGCAATCTTCCATGGTAAGGTGCTTGGTATTATAAAGGCCTAAAATTCCATTGCTTCATCATGTTCTCCAATAGAAAGATGACACTACCTTATCCTTGCAAAATCATGTCAATTTCCTGAAGATTGCCCAGGATCTCCTTGGAAATCACTTCTGTTTTATTTGTCCCTTTCAAAGTAATTCTGTTTCTTAGTAGAAGATTTATTGAAACAATCACCTGCCATACTCTTTGTAAAATTCTTGAACACTTAGTTACTTCAACCAGTGCGCTTTATTGGTAGCCATCGCTGTTACTAAAGGCAACACACAAGTTAACAAAATAGTACATCACTGCCACGCAGCTGTAGACATGGAAAATCGATTGATTCAAATTGGCATCTAATCAGAAATCATGGATAGAACGGCCACTAAACTTTTTGCATTGCTCCTTCTTATCAGAACTATTGCTTCTGAGAGAAGAGGGTTTGTTTCTGAAGTGTTGGTTGACAAGAAATTTGATTGCCCAAAAGCCAGTAGAAGGGTTTACACTGTGAAGAGTGAAATTCAATGCACACATCGTTGTTTGCAAAATGAAAACTGTGAGTTGCTAAATTACAACACTGAAAAAGAAATCAATGAGAATTGTGAAGTTTTTAATGGGTCAAGTGACTGTTCAAACATAAAGCAAATAAGTGGATGGAAAGGATTGAAGGTATGACGGTCAAATTGATTTAAAAAAATGAGTTTAATATTAAATGAAGTGAAGCTTCCTTCATAAAATGCGTTTAACAATTTATGAAGAATGCCTAAGCTTGTGCAATGCTAACGTAGGATCGTGACACTAACCTCCTTAGCAAGATACCAATTATCATATTATTTCGCTTGCATATTTAAGTTTGTGGTTGAGTTCAACAGAGAATTGATTAAGTAGCAGTTATACTATGTTATGTTTGGTGTTGTCGCTGTTGAACCCACTCAAAATGCTGGAAATAACAAGATTATCTAAAGTAAAAAGAATTAGAGTTACATCAACAAGAAAATTGGCTTAAGGTGAGTGTAAAGTCGAAAGCAATAATGATGTGCAAATGTTAAAGTCAAGTAGAAATTGGATTGAAAGAAAGCAATGGCAGTGTCTAAATATTAAGATTGAGCTTTGACTAGAAGAAGATCATAGCTTTGCAGAGCAACTAGAATAAATTTGTTAGTCTTGCATATTCTGAACCTCTTCTTTGTAAGTATTCCTACACAATCGACGAAAATTTGCTTCATAACATCAAAAAATCCCAAAATATCATCGAGATTAACATTTCTTCTGGCTTTGTAAAGAAATTTTTCGTTACGTATGGTTTTAGCTAATGATTTTATTTGGCAATTTGATAATCTTATTTCGCTTTATGAGCTAGGTACCAGTTCAAAATAATTAGCTAGATATGTAAATTGATGGTTATTTTAGAGAACAGGTATATTTCATTAAAAGGATTAGCTATGTCATAGAATTACAAGGGTGGAAGGTGTGATGTACTTCCTTCTTACCTCTAGCTCGAATTCACTGCTAATAGAACTACAGTCAAATGGGTATTTAGTCACAGGAAGGGGTCATTTAGTTGGTACGTACGCACCAAAATGGCTAAAATTAGATCCCCCTTTCCCATTTCGTACGCAAATGTATACTTGCTACGACCCCCATTGCGTAGGTACTCTTACCCATCTGACCTTCCATTATTTCTAACGGGAACATCCAATCAATAATTCCGTAGAGAAAAGACTGTAAAGCACTTGAGAGAAGGGGAAATAATCATAGCAAATGTTTTATTACACAGTGATGAAAGTCGACACCAAAAACAAAATGGAATGATAAATGCACCTTGCAAATGAGAATTTTACAAAACTCGTGCAAAAAGCGATATTTTTTGCTTACGTACTTAGAGGTGTCAACCCGCCCTCCCCCTTGTACGCATGGTGTAAGCTTTTGCTCGACCCTTGAAAAGCAACAAATGAATTTTTCCAAATGTAAAACGACAGCATTTTATCCATGCGGATTGTAGAGGAAACGTTATAATGTGTTTCTATCTAATAAAAAATTGTGTACTCAAGAGTGAAAAATTGGAAGCAAATAAACAGTAGGTAACAAGGATATTGAAAAATATTCATTGTGGGAATATCGTGGCTTTCATGGCCGATTTATCTAGATTTACTTTGCAAATTGAATACGTTCAAATTCATCAAAGTACACATGACATGAGCTAACAACAACATTGAGCGATGCCAAATGGGCTTATTGCCATTTTTACTATTCTATTGGTCACTTTAAATCGCTGTATTTGTATATCCAGCTGATGTAATACTACTTCTATAGGATTTACGTTGTGATCTATCAAATTCCTTAGAATGAATGCTTGATCCCTTAAGTACCTTTTTGCCGGGGGTCGCAATAAACGGGAGTGGGGGTTGGAAAAATTACAAGAATATAATGAGCGAGGGAAAGGTAGGAACAAACGCTCAAAGAAATGTTTTGAAATCTACGATAACGCTGCTATGAAACACTCTACGTTCATAGCTGGCTGTCTATGGTCGTAAGATTGTAAGCAACACAACAATATTGCTAATAGACAATAAAATTTGTCCAAAACATCTGTTTCGAACATGTTTTGAGCATTTTTTGTGCAAAAATCAAAAAAAATTTTGGCTCTAATAAGAACGGGGGGGTCGGAAAAAATCAAAATTTTATTAGCATAGGGACGGCAGTTAGGCACTTAATAGTAGCTTCAAGATAGCGTATTCCAGTCTAGCTATATTTGATGTGTCAATTTGTAGTGTACCAGAGCTAAGTAGATAAAATCCATCTGGAGTCTGCATTAACAGATATTTCATCTTTGAATACGGCTGGACATGCAGGAATATTTACTTAGAGGGACAGTCAAAGTTGAATAACCAGTGTATGAATGAAAAAATAGTTATTTGGATAAGAATAGATACCAGATAAATGCCTTCCTGAAAACAGATTTTTTTTGTAGGAAATATGAAGTAGGATATTTCTACATCCATACCAGAGGGTAGACATTCTTTAGAAGAGTTTGGAAGTTATGTCTAAAAATTTACCCTCACAAGCTTTACTTATGAAGCACAATTACCACGGCTTTGTTCATCAAACTTTCTATACTCTTGAAAAAGTCTTGGGAACCGACATAAGCATCTACATACCCTATAATCTCGCATATAGACGCCGCTCATATAAAGGCACCGGCGCTTATATCCGGTTAAAGTCACCGTGACGCCTAAATCCTACCCTGCTTTTCTAATATCAGCATAGCTTCACTACGGATTGCGTTGTATAATTTTGAATTGAGTTCTCTGTATAGAAGCAATATTTGAGGTAAATGAATTGTTACTGAAGATTGAGGAGGCGAACGAGGATTAGCAAAAACAATATAGGCGCCGGGGCTTATATGCGGCCCCGGTCTGTTTTTCGGACGTAGCAGTACCCAGCTCTTATACTCTTCAATAGTTAGTTGCCTAGTATCTGTAATCGGAACGTACTCCTTGAAATTTCTATCATTGCGTTCAGGAATATTCTGAAAATCTGACATGATTTGACGAACAAGAACTAGCTAAAAAGTTATATATTTGCCCAGTATACTTCTGACACCCAAATTTCAAACTGTTCATGCGTCAACTTGCATCTGTTTAGGCATATCATGTTTCCACATATCATATTTGACACACTGCACCATTTCATTGTGGATTGTGTCTCGTCACCAAAAAGTTCCTAGTCATTTTAATCTTTTCCTTACACCTTCATGAAACATTCCAAGTGATCCAAGGCACAACTCTTCTGTGCTTGTTTTTATACTATGCTGATCTAGCATGTTCTTAAAAGTGTTAGAATTTATGGCATGCAAACTTTTAGGCCAATTTTTGATATTCTAACTTCCATAATTTCTTTTTCAGTTTCAAAGAGGTATCAACAAGGGTATGTTACTTGTTAATTGGAATTGTTTTAGTGGTTTCATCAGCATAACGTACAGCATGAGGAGTTGCGCTAAAATCATTGCTAAAGTTAGTCGGATGTACTGTGTCTTTCCTTGAAATTCCGTCTTAATAAATCATCTCGTAGACGAAAACGATTGCCCCCACCCCCTGGAACAAGTTTGAGTTTTGAAGATAAGACATTGGGTAGGACGAATCATACCCCAACGCTAATTGATTGAACCCATACCTCGAAATAGATCAACATTGTATGGTGGGAGGGGGAGGCAAAGGACAGAAAGATGCTGAAATTGTGCTATGCGTTCCATCACCTTTGGCAACCTATGTAGCATTTACTATGTAGGTGCTACAGGTATTGTATCGACCAGAACCGTTTTTGTGCAGCCTATGAATAACAAGTACATGAAAATGACTTCTGTTATTTTAGAATAGTATGCTGCAAGCATAGGTGTAAGAGGACTTCAATTTTAAGGGCTGTAAACTTTCTACCCGAAAGATCAAAGAGATCCGTAGATCAGTCAAAAAAGTAGCTTGAACTTTCTATTTTGCTGTCAGAAAAGTTGTCTGAATGAAATGAATTCCTGCTCTAATGAGGGGGCTACAGTCCCTCTGTCATGCCCTCACCTACGTTTATGGCTACAAGTTGACCTAATTAAGTACCAAGTAATTATATTGTATTACAGGCAGACGAAAGACTTAATAGTAGAGAAACTGAGCTGAACACTAACATTAAATTGGCAGCGAATTGTGAAATTTTTAAACAAACGTATTGAACATCGTTCTGAGATTACTATGGTATTATTGTATCTGATCTAGTTTATTTATTTTTTTTGGATTGCTAATGTCAGCTCATAGTTAGGAATAGAGGACCCCATGAAAACCACTTTCAAGTGAAAGAGGCCTCGCTGTATTATTATTATTTCTGATGTTTCTAGACTGCTTGTGTAATTTTTCTACTATCGCCAAATCTAATCCAGGTTCTTAGGCTATAGTGGTTAGCCATTTTCTGCCATTGTGTTTCTCTATTTCATTGACAGCACTTTTATTGGATGTGCCGTGATCCTAATAAAACGATCCTTTACAATCCTGTAACGTTGATGTTTCCAGGTATTTTGCCTATTTGCTTGCCAATGCCTCCAGGTATTTATTATTATTACTCTTTTATCCAACTTCTTAAAGCTGATACTTAAAAGCAACTAAGCTTCTCTCCAGTTAATGAGCGCGGTGAAATGTTTAATCCAGTTCATTGGTGCCAATTCACCGATGACGCTGCTGTTATCACAACTAATGAGAACGAACATCAGCTACTTTTAAACTGTTTTACGAGATGGTACCAATTGGAGAATATGATTGTCCGAGTTGATAAATGCTCCACCTTTGGAGTAAAGAAGTTCTCTACCAAATCTTTGCAGTTCACTCCTAATCTCTTGATTAATAATCAACGTATTCCTGCTGTTAAAATTGGTGAATCATTCAGATACCTTGACTTATACTTTGATTATGAATTGTCCAACAAGCAACACCAGTTGGGGGCTGAGGTTAGCTCTTACAGATCTTCTACAGCAAATTGATTCCTTGAACATCCATCCGAAAAGTTAATTTTTGCTTTGCCAAAAATACGTTCTGTTTAAGTTGTCTTGGCACGTCGTGGTTCAAGATATCTCAAAAACATGGGTGATTCAAAATCTTGAAAATACCCTGATCTCATATGTACGCATTTGGCTAGACCTTACTATCCGTGCTACATTTAGTCATCTCACTGTCTCTAAATCTAAATTCGGTCTTAACGTGCAAAGTTTCTCCAACGTCAAACAGTTCTACTTAACACCTTGAAATCGTCTCCAAATGATAAATTAAGTCTCTATGGGGAAATACCAGTAGTGGATCAAACATACAGTACGACATTTATCAAAACACCAAGCAGGTTTTGAAAGCTGTCCGTGGTGACCATATCCAGAGGATCCTGAACGAGCTTTCTTCTCAATGTGCTATTCTTTCTGCCGTATTCAAAAACTCTCTTCCACGACTAACATCAACCTGGTCATCAGTCCAAAGTGAATTGGCTAAAAATGTCATTCATTTTATTGTACGTTACATGAACAACACACTTGCAACTCGTAAAAACCTTCTCTTATGGAAAATTTTACAAACATAAGATTGCTCTTTCTGCTTTCTCCCAGAATCATTACTACATGTCGTTTTTGGATGCAAGGTATATCTTGAGGAGGGTCGGTATACATGGCGCCACAACTCCGTTTTGAATTTCATAGCATCTTCATTGCAATGTGTCAAGGAAACTACTCTGTTTGCAGACCTTCAATCATCTCCATCTCCAAGCGTAGTCACTGGAGATACTTTACTCCAAGACCTTCTCTTAGAAACTACTGACAAAACTTTATTCATTCTAGAACTAACTATTGGTTTTGGAACCAATGTTAACTGCAACGCTGAGCACAAAGAAGCTAAATTCTCCACTCTTGTGAAAAATCTCAGAAAATATTACCAGGAGGTTAAGTTCATAAACTTATGTTTAAGCTGCTTAGGCATATATGATCAATCTTGTACAAAGTTCATGGACATGTACAATGAATTGAAGTTTGATAGCCATCACCAAAAATATATCATTTCTAAAATCACAAACATCACCATCTGGAAAACCTACTGCACCTTCTGCTGCTGCAAAAAGCTATGGACCTCACTTGACCTACTCTCCTTCTAACCCATCATCTGACTCCACTGTCCACAATGAGTACGACATTTAATGATATTTTGTACCAAACTAGCCATTGGTAGACTACCTTAATGGAAAGAGGTTTACACTTGTAGCATGTATTATACTATTAAATACAAAGAAGTCTGAAATAAAAATGATCGCTTGCATTGAGCAGAACACTCGTGTCTCTGTACGTGACAAAAGAATCAATAAGATTTGCGTATTACTTGGTTATTCTTATGTTTATTTTTATTGCTTTATTGCTGCAAGTAAACATTTCATCATGATTCGCACAAGTTTGCTTGCGTTACTACTAATAACCCTTGTTTGTTCATGGTGTAGAAAGGACTTTGATAGTTTAGGCCGACATGTTGGCAATGTCGTAGCAAGTTTTATAATGAAAACACTAACAGTGCTAGTGCTGACACAATTGGTGTAAAATCCACACAGCCTGTTATTACTACAAATGATGTAAAGTGTTTATGTGGAAAAAACTGCGAAGGATTTCACAGTCTAAAAGTTCACCAGAGGAGTTGCAGGGCTATCAATGGCCTAACTGCAGAACTGATTGATGATCTTGAAAAAGATAGGAACGAATATTTTACATTAAATACAATATCAGAAACATCTAATATCATCAAAAATCAAATTCATTTGGAAGAAGCACCTGACCTAAAACAAGTAATAAAGCTTCCTACTGCATCGCGAGAATGGGAAATCACCATCGAGTTTTTCAAGCTCAAATTTTTAAATTGGTCAATGGGGAGAGAGATCTTAGATTTAACAATCGAAACTATGAATGGCGTTATCTACGACTACTTCTTGCAAAGCTACCGAATTAACAGCACCACAGCCAATGGTGAACTTATGGATAGTTACAAACACAAATCAATCAAAGAATTGAAGGCAGATTTAAAGACCCTGAAATCACAATAGGTGGACACAGTTAAAATTAAGTTTGTTGCTAACTTATTACTTAGGAAACTGCAAAGGAAGGACAGGACTTGTCTAGGCCATGGAAATATTAATCAAACAGTTAATCACGATCATTGTATCAAAAAGAACTATTGGGGGTACGTTAAGACCTTCTTAAAAAGACCAAGCCATTTCTAATTCCACGCTCAATAAGAACTTCTTCAAGTAATATTTTTCATGTATAATTCCGGAAAAGCTCTTCTCAATCTCAAGCTGGTATCCCTCATTCTCTTCCCCCAAAGTTATTTTTAACCTTGATCCTCCAACTTATCGACAGGTGACAAATGTCAGACGTAAATGAAATTATCTGCTTCACCCTGTCCTCTAGATCAGCTAACTATTATTTGTTTCAAGAGTTGTCCTTACTTGCGATTAGACGTAACAAACATAATGCATGATATTTGGAAATAATAGTCCGGACCTACAATTTGGAAGAATGCTTGAACTATTCTAATTCATAAGAAAGGGGATTCAAGTGACCCATGAAATTACCAACTGAATACACTGCCGTCTGTTCCCTTAAAGATATTTACATCTTGCTTGAGAAGTGCAATCTTCAAGCTTCTCTCGCAAAACAACTACATTGAAAAACGCATTCAGAAAGGCTTCACCCCAAAGTTATCAGGTACCATTGGGCATACGGTTCAAATATCAACTTTAATTGATAAGGCACGTATCAAACAACGCTCTCTTGTCATCACCTTGCTGGACCTTAAGAATGCATTTAGAGAAGTTCATCCCCATTTGATCTATGAAGTTCTTTTGTATCACCACATTCCAGGCCATATCATATCTCTCATTAGAAGCTTATACGGTGTATTTCATAAGTCAATTATCATTTCCAATTTCCAAACCCCCTACATCCCTATCGGAAGGGGAATAATTCAGGGTGACTTTCTTAGTCCTCTTCTGTTCGACCTTTGTTTTGAACACATTTATCCAACACATTAAAGCCCCAGAGAAATGTCAGTTTGGGTTTCTTATTGACTGTTACAAGAATATTTGCCCAATTCACTGGTTTTACTTTTCAGATGATGTGGCAGTTATACGTGGTTAAGAAAATGAAAATCAACATCTCCTTAACCGTTTTACCATTTGGCGTAAGTGGACACAAATGATAATTAGAGATGACAAATGCATCACCTTTGAAAGTAAAAAGTCTATAACAAGATCAACGCAATCAAAGCCAAAACTTTTAGTAAATGCTAAACTGGTTCCATCTGTCGACACTGGTGATTCCTCCTCAGCTCCTTCAGCAGGAGCTACGATCAAAATATCAACAAATTAAGTTCACAAACTTATCTCTAGGGGCGCTTGGTACGGTAGGATCTTCTTCAGAGTCTTTTATTGATCTTCATAACTGTCTTGAGTTCAATAAACCTTTACAAAGATCAATTTTATCGAAATCAAAAACATAACTATCAGGTGCACATATTTTATATTTTTTTGTCGCCGAAATATACCTTGGACTGACCGAAAATTGCTTGCTTTTTGAAATTTTACTTTTATAATTATTCTTTTGTTTTAGTTATTTTTTTGTTACTTTTTTATTTCTTTTTTAATCATCATTTGTTTTGCTCTACCATGTTGAAATCTATTAGTAACTTTTACAGCTGTGTAATTTTTATAGATGATATTGACAGTCAATAGTACGTTACCTGATATAGTGAGACGTATAATCGTAATTAGTTATAACTTGATATTATACTGGAGTTTCAAAAAAAATTAGAGAGTTCTATTTATTGGTTTATTGTTTTAACTTTACAGTATACAGGAGCTGCAAGGATATCTACAATGCTAATCCCTCATCAGTATCTGGAGTCTTTGACCTTGAGATAGGGAAACATCATTGCCTTATGGAAAGATCGAACAGTGCGTGTGGAGAAGGAGGGTGGACATTGGCATTAAAAGTTGATGGGACTAAGGTAAATACCTCTTTGTAGCTGGATTCATGTCTTTATTTCTCTTAGGAAAAGTCAGCTGCGGGGTGGTGCTCCAAGGACATTTAGCAGACATTGTATCTCCTAACTTACCGTCTAAGGTCATGGTTTATAGCTTACACTATTGCTCACGAAAGGGAATTCAAGTGATCACTCTACTGCGATAGAGTATGCAATAGGATCTCATATTGAAGAGTGAAAGTTAGTTCACCAGAGACTGAACATTGCTGAAAGTGTTTTAGTATTCTTCAGGGCTTCCAAGTCTTACTAACCTGTACATTTGGGCAATAAATCCAGTCATTGCTAATGCATTCAGTGTCATACACGGCGTTATATAATTAAATACCACCATGTATAACACTGAATGTATTAGAAATGTCTTATAAACAACAAATACTAATGCTTTGGACTTATTATGAAAGGCTTCTTCAGGTCTAATCAGGGTACTCATTGACACCGAATAGTTTGAGGGCCCTTATTCCATATTTTGAGGGCCCTGATTCCATAGTTTTGAAAATTTCCCCACCCACTTCCATTTATGACATCTCCCTACTAATAATGAAGAAAATCCAACTAAAGATTTCTTCACTTCTTTTCAAATACCAACAAAACCTCTTTATGTATCTTCCAAAATATCCTTTTCATTACATTAACTCTTTATTCTATATTACTGGGGCTTCTGTCGGAAAGAGCAATCCTCAACCCACTTAAAGATGTCAAAGTTGTAAAAAGGATACACGTTTTATTTATAAGAAAGCCTCAATTTTCTTAACTTTTCCCGAAATTGAGCATGAGATTATCTGAAACTTTTCTTAACATTTACTAAAATGAATTGGCCAAAATGGTTTACCATTTCGTTTTTAATACTTGTTCACCTTGAAAAGGCACTATCCCTATTTGGGGTGTCCTTTTACATGACGTCTCCACTCAGCTCGATCCAGTGCAGTTCTTCTTTGCAGTCCTCGGCTGTTAATATCTTCCTCAATCACTCTTTTCCAAGTTGTTTTTGGTCTACCTCTTTTTCTACTCCCATGTTGTTCAAAATTGTATATCTTCTTAAGGATGTTGTGCTCTCCTCTGCGATATACATGACCAAACCATCGTAGTCTGTTTGTTCTTATAAATTCATTTATAGGTTCTACATCTAAAGCTCGCCTTACATCTTCATTTCTCCTTCTATCTAGTCTGGTAATTCCTTCAATTCTTCTCAGCATCTTCATCTCCGTTACCTCAAATTTATCATTTTCTTTCTTTTTGACTGTTAGACACTCACTGCCGTATGTCATAGCTGGTCGTATCATTCTTTTGTAGATTTCGCTTTTCATCCTTTTGGGAATCTTTTTATCAAATAATATGCCTGTCACCTCCTTCCATGTTGTCCATGCTTTTTGTTGTCTGTGCACAACCTCTCTTGTCACTGATGTGTCATCGCTAAGAATTGTCCCTAGATATTTAAACTTTTCCACTCTAGTTATCTGCTGTTGTTCTACTCGTAGGTCACTATATACTTGAATTTAAATTCCATCTTTAACATTTTGAATGCAATAACGACGAAAGATCGATTTGGTGGCCAAAAAACACTAAATTTTGGAAATTGAGTCTCGTGCCTTTCTTAAGATTTTCTTAAAATTTTAACCATTTGAGCCTCATTTTCTTATAAACTTTTTTCTTATAAAAAAACGTGTAATTGAAATACATTGTCTTGGTAAACGCAAATCAATATTAGAAAGTGAGGAAATCAAGATAAACTTTACGAGATAGTAACAAGCACAAGTACACAAATATAGACGGTCAAAAAGCCAGTAGGTTTTTCTAAAAGGATTTGGCAAAATCATGATGAAAACTCATACTTTCTACATACACAATATTTGTAGCTAATTTCAATAATTTTGGAATGTTTGGGTCCCAATACTGTCTGTTGAGCATTGATCTTCATCTATTAACAGCCCTCCAAAATTACACTTTTTTTAGCAAAATTTCACACCTTCCATATTATATCCCTCCTGCTATTTGGTGCCAAGAGTAGATACTGCCAGCTTACTGCGTGACTATTGTATATTAGGGTTCTTTCCATTTCAAAGTGCAAATAAATGAAACTTCACTTCCTGAAATGACATTGACTATAATCAATGCTATTTCAGCAGCCACAGTTTAGTTTTTGCGTACATTTCTATGAGAAGAATCATGATATGCTACAGCCACGCTATAGGCTAATTCTAAAGGCCAACATCACCTACTTTGAGCAGGCCTTTCATGATTTTTGGATTAGAAAGGGAAGAATATATGAATAGCTTAGTGCCAATCTCTATTTGTGAAAATAGCTGATTTTAAATACCTTCTAACATTCTAATTTTTTTTCAAAGACGACCATGAAAGCAGATTCTGCTTTGTGGACCAATGATGATGTCTACAATGTTGAAGATGGACTGAAGTCGTTTCATCAAAATGAAGCTAAGTTCTCTGCATTTAACGAACTTTCTTTTGTCGACGTTTGCATTGGAATGAAAGTGTCAACAGATACTCGTTGGCTTCGCTTACCTGGAATTTCGAAGAAATCCCTTCGCTCTATTTTCAACGCTGGGACAGAAGTATTTACAAGTAGCGGGAGAGATGCTTGGAAAGGGTTGGTTTCATCGTCATCACTTCAGACGAATTGTAACAAGGAAGGTTTCAATATGAAAGACGGGAATTCCCCCTCACTGTTACTACGCCTTGGCTATGTTGCTAACGAGCAAAATGACTGCAATAGCTGTGATTCATTCATTGGCGTGGGGGCTAAATGGCCAATATCATGTGGCAACATAGCTTCTGCATCTCCAGACAACGGAAACAGAAATACGCCAGCAATGTGCTATTTACTTGTCAAATAAAAATTTGTATTACTTACTCTTGAATGCACCGTTTAATGAGCTACCAACAATAACTGTTGACAGACTCCATTCTACGTATCCAAAAACATAAATAAAATATTTGGTATTGAAAATTTAAAAAGTGCTAATGACTCGTTGCAGTGTATCATTGCACGAGCCTATTTTCTCTAACGAGAAATGAAGTCATGTATTTTTGCTAATTTACTTGTTGATATTTTTAACAAGGCGAGCTAGGATGGTCTCACAACTGCCAGAATTTTGCGAGCATAATCCAAAAATTCACTTCATCTTAAATTTTGATATAAATTTTCAATTGCATCTTCTATGGGTTCCTGAATAGCTTACATTTGATTGCTTGTGACTTTAGATTTGGGGAGTTTCTCCATACTTTAATTCTACAAATCACCAAATTCTCTTAGGAGAAAACACATAGAGCTCAGTAAAGCAGTTTCTTGGATTTGCCCTATCATAAAAAAGGTTCTAGAAAATCATAGAAAATTAACTGGTTTATTTTGTTTCCATTATGCACCTTACATTACTTATGACTGGAAATTGGACTTGAAGACTCTTGAATGCAGTATGGTTGAGGTTTTCTAGTTCTATGAGAGGCAAGTCCTTTGAAGCTTAGTTTATTGCCAAGTTCTCTGAAATCATAACACAACTTTTTACTGACAATACATCGCCGTAACTGAGTATTGTCGGAATTTGTTCTCCAATGAGATGTACAGCAACTCAGTATAATTGCGTATTTGAGCCGATTTGAACAAAAGACAAAGCGCTGGGAGCCGCAGCTGCTTCTGAAACCTCGACTGAATTTTACATTAAATACTAAAACAAAATGATAGCATGTATTTGAAAGGTGTCCTATTATTTCTTTCTCAGAGGCAAGCTAAATTTTTTAAGCAACAACTACAATAAAAACAAACTAACGTAAATCTTGACAATATCAGAATAGAAATCATGGTATTTGTGTTTCAAAACTGGGCGGAACCGTAGTATAAGGATGACTATCACCGTGCAGCTCCAAAGTAGCCGGCTTCCAATTTGAGAAATAGGTCGCATTTTGTTGCATGTTCGTGCTATGAATTGCTTTGTTTCACGTACTGACATCATATACGTTTTCTTATAACAAAACTATCATTTCACCAGGGTCTTAATTTCCTTAGCATTTTCCGAAATTAAGCCTGAGGTTTCTTAAAATTTTCTTAACTTTTCCTAAAACACTGGCTAAAATGGACTATTTCTGTGCTAATCTTACTTACTCAAATCTGAATTCTATCTTCAGCATTTTGAATGCAATAATGACGCAATATTAATTTTTGGCCAACGAAAAATATTTAACTTTGGAAATTGAGCCTGGTGATCTTAAGGTTTCCTAAGATTTTGGAAATTTGAGCCTCATTTTTCTTATAAACTTATCCTTATAAAAGAACGTGTATTTACTTTGGTGAACTGGATTTTTCCCAGCTATTGAAAGTTTTAATATGTATATAAAACACAGCTTATATTCTGACCACACTAATATAGTACTTGTAATAGACTTGGGTGATTGCCAGTTAGAAAAAAGTAAACTTGTTAAGAACTATTTATTAAATGTTAGTAACGAAAGATAGGAATCTCTGGCTAATACTTTTTAAGGATGAGATTAGCTGCTCTTTTCCAGATCAACCAATCATATTGTTAATCAAAAAAGGCCATGGATCTTCTCTAA
Source organism: Cassiopea andromeda (assembly GCA_018155075.1). Classification (NCBI taxonomy): domain Eukaryota; kingdom Metazoa; phylum Cnidaria; class Scyphozoa; order Rhizostomeae; family Cassiopeidae; genus Cassiopea; species Cassiopea andromeda. Next base: position 339,260 of record WIPJ01001684.1, read on the forward strand.
GTCTCCATTAGAGTAAAATATAGTTTCCGATAGAATGACACAGTTCTATTAATCTTGTGATATATTCAGTTGCAAATAGATCATTGAAGAAATTTTGAATTCATGTACCCAAAATCTACAGTTAATTATACCGAAATTTATCGTGCAATGATGAATCTAGATTTTTGTGGAAAGAGAAAAAGAACAACTTGGGAGTAATGAACAGCGTCTAATCGCATAAACCTAAGACTACAGCCTATGGGTTAGGAAATTTAAGTTTCCAAGGGCAAATCTCTGGCGAGACTTACCATTGCATATAAAGAAAACTCAATATGTAAAACGTCTTAAAAATCATATTAAAATTTGGACTTTATATGCAATTGTAAATTATGAAAGATTTTTATCTTAAATTTAGGTTTTATTTAAATATATTTCTGTTCTCATTTCTTAGGCTTTGTTTAGAAAGATTTATGTTCTTCTTTATAAATTTTTGTTCCATTTTTTGATTGTTTATTTGCTATTTATTCATGATTTTTGTATGGTTGGCATTAATTAGCCTCAAAACATTATTCAAACCAACCTTAACGAAAGATATTATTTTTCTTATTATTGTTATCACGTGATTGGGGTATAAGCACTTGTGTCACTGCGATAGTATATTATAACTTATCTTATAAATTTCGCATGTGTTATTATCTTGTCTCTAGTAGATTATTGCAGTTTCAAAGGAAAGTCTTGAAGTCACTTTTACATAACCAACAACTAACTTTTAGCCTTTTAGCTGGGCTTTCGCTATCTTGAGTTAAAGCAGGGGCGTTGAAACTGGGGAAGCTGGGGGACGGGGTCATTGCCTCTTAGTGTTTTTTACCTTTTTATACATTTTTCAGAGGAAGGTACCATAAAAGATCATTTTTCATTTGTAGATAGTGCAAAAACATTGATAGTGATGTTATAGCAGGCACAGATAAGCAGAATTCTGAGATCATCCCCAACGTTAAGCCGAATCTCTACCAGGTGGGAAAATGTCGCGCTGCGAAAAGTAGAACCAATCTCTACTTTTCGCTACTAGACTTTTTCACCGCGAAAGTTTCAACTAACCAAAAAGACAACAGCAAACTTTTCCGCTTTGAGATTCTCCGCCTAGTGGAGATTTGTCTATAGTGACCAGGCCCCTCTACCTTGAAAGTCATATCAACGCCTCTGTGAAGCCATCAGCACTTTCAACACCATTAAGTAAAAGTGAAGATGTAAGTAAATATAAGTGAAAATATTGCTGAGAACATTAAAATGAGAATGTTTCATCTTCTCTTGTATTCTGGAAAATCCGATCTGGAGATCGGGTTGGGGGGGAGGTTATCTTGGCTCAGACATGTGGCAATGTACTTGCTACGACTTCTTTATACGACTGCATTTAGGTAGTATTGACTTCAAATAATTTAATGTGACCTAAAAAGGGACTCTGGAGAGGGGGACAGAGGGAAGAAAGTGCCCCTTTTGCCTTTCATTTGGGGTAGCAGGTGCAGAAGGTAAACCCCAATTACGTGCTGTACAAAGTTGGAGCCAAATCCCGTAAGTCAAGAATTAAAAATTGTGTTTATGTTGTATTACACGGGCATGCGTTTAAAAACATTTTTCAAAGATTGAAATATTTTAAACTAATTTGTGTATTTTTCGTGCACTGAATCTAAGTTTACCATCTATTTTCTTTGGTCAGGTTAAGTTTTTGAGATATGACTAGTGCATGTTTTGACCCTTGAATAGTACTCAGTTCAAGAAACGCAGAACTAACGGAGACCAAAATCTTTGTTTCCTATATAAAAAACGAAGCTGAAGCAGCCTAGAAACAAAAATGTATCTGTCATTAGCAATAGGAAGCTATAACTGACAGTTTTCTCTTATATTTGGATGGTCGTTTAATTGTTAACAGAGCTTAACTCAGTCCAAGACCACATGGATCAGTTGATGACTACTCTGAACTGACTAAAGGTCGACTATGTAAATCCACCCAGCATTTACATCGCACTTTTGGGCTAAGTCCTCTCACATTTAATTCATTGTCAGGTTCTACTTTGAATGAAATTCAACGCTACCAAAATACGGCCTCTAAAAGTAGTCCATAATGTGAGAAAGCAAAGATTTGAGTCAGCTCAATACCAAGAGCTTCCACATAGGAGTTTTAGTAGGCAGAGCTTCTTCACATTCCTCAAGAACTCGATAGTAATCAAAATTGCGTTTGAGTGAATAACCTGATATGGCTGTGATTTCATCATTGACTGATTGGTCAATAGGTAATCTAAAAGTTATTTGCCCGAAATGCTTGAGGACATTTTCAGTGAAGCTGAAACTTAACTTTTGGAAAATTTTCTTTACGCAATTCAATAGATAAATTTTGTAGCAATATAACAGTATCTGCTATAAAATAAGTTGGTAGCGATAATCTAGAATCAGTAGTAAATGGATTAGAACTTTCTTTTTGTAGTCGAGCAACTAAAAAGTTCTGCATGTGCTTCCATGGCCAGAAGTGAATTGCAGTCTTATAAACAATAGTGTCTGTATATCAATAAGCTTTATGGTGGTTAGCCTACCAATACTGAATTTAAGCACCTGTCTGAAATTTATGTCTCATTCTTGATTAGCCTCTTAGATTATGCCATTGTATTTGTTTGGTATATGTATCAAAGCAACGCATGTTGGAATTCACTAGAGGGTGAAGAGGAAGGTAACTGTCCTTTATATTTATATCTTTGCACCCCAATATCATATCAAATATATGTGTTGTGAAAAACAGAGAGCCTTTCCTTATGGTCAAGATACCTACACATCAATTAGAATTTAAGTAGGTTGAAATTCATTGGAAAGTGAAGAGGATGGCAACTACTCTTCACATTTAAAGTGTTTGGCTTATATTAGGATCAGATATAAATGTTCAGAAAAGCAGAAAACATACCATGATGTCCAAGGTACTCCATACTATATATTAGAATAGAATTTTCAATTTTAGCTCTTCTAAAAATGATAGCTGCCATTTGAGAGCATCTCATTTGTAACGGACCATGGAACAGAATGTCAAGCAGTAATCAAAATTCTAAATTAGAAATCCTAAATATGTCAAAACGCTTGCATATATGACAACATGAAATAAGTTGCTCTAGCTACAAGATGAAGTAAGACCATTCATAAGATCTTATTGCTTTGAGGCCGCTTTAAGTGATTAGCGCACATCTTTTTTGGAAATTTTAAGTGCTGTTCTTGGTAGAGGCTCGATGATCTTGTGTCTTCCTAGGCCAGGGATAGCGAAGAATATTTGTTGCTTATCTATTGATTGTAGTTAATTTCAATTGGAATGTTAAGAAGATACTGTGAAGAAGAGATAACTCCTATCACTTAAACAGTGTTTCAATGCCTAACTTACGTAGTAGTTAACTTAATGAACCCTATCAAGCATGCCCCTCACTCTGCAGAGTGTAGTAGCTGCATGCAAGGGGTGACTTTTGCGATATGAAATTGCAAGCTGGCATGGCAGAAGAGGCCATGACAGTGGCAGCAATTGCAGCAAGTGAAAGGAAAGTGCAAGTAAACTGCTGTTTGTAAGCAAACACATCATTGACTAAAGCGCTACTTCTTAAAATTTTAGGATCTTCTTAAGAGCAAAAAAAGCCAGAATACACAGTTTGCGGGCAGTGGTGGCGCCATGATGGATTGGGGAGGCTTTTTCTCTCACTTCTCACCGAGATCAATGTTCTAATTCGTCCAAATTTCTAATTCGTCCAAATTCGATGAGAAATTGGTAGGATTAGGGTGAGGTACCTGTAGCACGAATCGAAACTGGTATAGCAACCAAATACAGTCATGCTTTTAGGGTGTGGCACCCAAAATCACCCCCAGTCTGGAATGGCTGGCCCCTTGTGCGCGGAAAAACCTTTATCTTACACATGTGATATCTTGTCAAGTTGCGCAATGCTCCAAATACTAGCATGTCTCCCACAGTAACTTGCCTTGGCTGCACTTGAAAACCGTCATTGGCATTTCAAAGTCAAGAAGTCTGTCAACAGAGGACCACCCTAGAACTAAAGCATGTGGTATCAGCGACTGGTTGAAATTTACTAATGCTTAAAATCCTAGCAGGACGGTTTTGCAGTCTCTGTAGCTTTCTACTAGAGATTCCTCTGGCAACATCTGAAGAATAACTTCACCAAACTGCTGAATTATTACTGAACGTTTGAGAAAGTTAATTAGTTTTCAATGGTGCAACAGGTTTATGGCATGGAAAAATTATGCTTGCCACGCAACCATTCTTTCTATATCACTACAAAAGGCTTGGTCTCATGAAATAATTGACTTCATTTTTTTTAAGTTTGAATTTAGGGTTCTCATGATATAATGGAGACAGAGCTCTAATCACTCCTTTGCTTTTATTCAACGATAGAAGGCAGTATTTTCCTAATAAAGCATAATTTATATTTCACCTAGATGGGCATTAATAACCACAACAATACTGCAAGTTGAGGGAAATATAAATTTTATCTTTGATCATATGTATACGTCGTTGAAGCTAATGAGTTCTATAAATAACATTGTCTTCAAACTCTGACTAGGAAGAGCTCTTTTCATCAGCCTTGTGGTATCACCGCAATCAGGACAAGGATATTTGTTCTCGCCAGTAGGATTTTAACTCTTTGTACTCATCAAGGATTGGCACCTGACTATTGACAAAGGAAATACTGCGGTTATCCACATTGATAATATTGACTACTTAAATCGGCTAGTTGTCTTCAAAGTAGGATTGAAGCCGTTTTAGATCATTTCAACCCACACACAAACATAGCTTGTGCCCAGATATCAAACAATCTACCAACATTAGTAGGATAACCCCATTATGTTTTCCTTTATCTGAGCTCAGTTACCAGTCATCTTTAAGTAAGAGAGCGAAAATCAGAAAAATAATAGACACAAAGATCATTCCGATCAAAAAGAGTGCAGATGATCCATGATACTGTATGCATGCATGTATAAAATGCATTGCACGCATGTGTAATCTAAGAGCTAAATTAGCAATTTTTACAGCTTGGTTAATAAAGTAAAGGACAATTGACTAAAATATCAAAATTGAATTCCCTTAAACAATCCAAGCTTAAGGAGAAATAACTAGCTTCTCAAGCACGCGATGCGCCCCTGGAAGGACAGAAATTTACCGATTGTTTGATTTGGAACTTTTTGTAACCAGATTCTGGCTATAATAGTTGAAGAAGCAAAACATGGATAGCTTTCCACCCCATGCCTTTCATCCGTAGTTTAAAGAGTTCCTGGGAACTGCATTTAATAGCAGTCATCATTTAGAGTAACTAAAGGAACTAAAATTCGATAAGGACAACTTTGACAATGTTAGCAAGCAGGAAGCACAACAGTTATTACTGATAATCCCAGTAATTAAGGATAATGCAAGATGAGTTCATAGATCTAAAGTCTTGGCTCGGGAAAAACAATCCTAGTAAGTATTATCCGAAAGGTCAACAATTAGTGATATAGATCGTTTTTCATTTTCTCTTTCTTTTTGCAGTGCACTTGCTACGCGTAACTTTGCATGACCAAATGCACCACGAGTGGTGCACGCACCGCTAGTTATCGAGGCTTGAAATAGGGCCAAGTATGCTTTCATACTAATGTGTTAGAGTTAGGGCTGTCCATACATTTTGATTTCACTATTCGGTTTTTCGGTCTGGTATTTATTGAATAATCGATTATTTGGTAATATGGGCGTGGTCATAATTTAGGTTGATTCCATAATAGGCGAGGTCAGACATACAGCGTTTCTCAGACAAAGTTTCTTATGAGCGAACACCTTGCAAAAACAATGCAAGAAAACTGTCTGCTCGGCCGCTGTGAAGTTGCATCCTAAATAGCCATTCGATTGATTATTGACATAGTAACAGCCAGATTGTTTACACTTCAACCAGAGAATCGAATAATCGGTCAAAGAATCCGCTGACCGAATACTAAAACTGACAACCGAATATCGATTAATCGGTCTTTGTTGGACAGCCCTAGTTGGAGAATGCTGGACCATTGGTCTGTAAGGAAGGGCGATCAGCTTTTCCTCGGTCCCAGTATCTTCGAAGTATTTCTACCAGGCTTCCAATTGCTGCTTGTTGGACAGTGAGCGAGCATAAAGTAAAGACACGATGGTGCCTCGATCCATTGCACATTAGACTAGTGAAGCAACCCAACTCTTGAATGACCAATCTCGTTCTTTTTGCTAGCATTTATTGATATTGAAAAATGATTTCTACTTTTAGCAAAGGGATAGACTTGATGAACTACCGACGTGAAAATTTGGAAGCGAGCTTCTTCCAATGTACAACAAACACCTCTCAGACTTCTACTTGAAGAGGATTTTAGTGTTTGACAAGATGATGAGGACCTTTTGTCTGTTGCTGGCACTCTTGGCATCATGCAGCAGCTCTTCTTTGCCATCAGGTAACTGATACTAATTCACTGCATTGCATATTTTCTCATTGAAAAGTGCTGTAGGATCTTTTTAAGAATTGCTTAGTTACTATTCATACTAACAAAGTATAACACTTGCAAACTGAAATTATCTTTCAAAGTTCTTTGCTGGTCATTAAGGGCGAGTTGGGATTTCATACTGCTAGAAAGTACGTTATCAGCAAATTTCGTCTCTTATCTGCAAGCCCTATAAGTTTTGGGAAGTTTCATAAATCATCGGAAAACTCTGCAGTATGTCTAAGATACTTTGATTTGCTGAAAGTGATAGTGGTGTTGTGAAGCAAATGTTCTCTTAAATCTCAGAAGTCCAATTGGTACTCGATAAATTCGAGCTATAGCGAATACTCATCGTGCAATCTAATGAGTAGTGGTACTTGGGGAGGAGTTTTAATAATTACTCTATGCAACATCAAGGAAATGCTGCTACGTTTCTGTTCCAAAATAGCTACTACAGGAAGATCTTGAATATGTGCGTTTTATTTAGATAAGGGACTTCAAACTCGTTGCCCATGAAATCCTTGCGGCCCTAACAGCAATATTTTCTGAGGCTCCCACCTTGTTAGAACGTGTAATGTTAGTGTGTTTCGCAGGTGGAGTGGACATCCGAAGGGTCACTTAGCAACTCCCTCCTCTTGTCCCTTATCGGGGCTAGGCAAGTTACGTCAAACTTATGCACTAAACAACAGTACAATGTGCAATATACGTTCAAGCAGAAGTCGGTACGTTAAATAAACAAAAATGAAAATAAATGAATGAATATCAAAAGTATCCCTGTCACACCAAGATCTGCATCTTGGGTCCTAGGTAAATTGAGCCTGAGATGTCTGATGTAGAATTTTAGATGAACAATAGTACTGTACATTTCAGACGCTGGCTTTTTTACTACAATAAGCTAACTATGATAAGTTCGATTCTAATTTGACAAAACTATCATCCGACATTTTCTATGTACCTAGCATGCAAGTTTTGGATAATAATGCATACTTCTATTTGTATGCATTAGATGAATAAATACACTTTTTTTTTATAAGAAAATCATTATTTTACCTGAGCCTCAATTTTCTTAACATTTCCCGAAATTGAGCCTGAGATTTTCTTAAATTTTTCTTAACTTTTACTGAAATAAACTGGCTAGAATGGTATACATTTTCGTTAATAATATTGTATACTTGAATTTGAATTCCATCTTTAACATTTTGAATGCAATAACGACGAAATACCGCTTTTTGGCCTATAAAAACACTTAATTTTGGAAATTGAGCCTCGTGATTTTCTTACGATTTTCTTAAGATTTTGACGATCTGAGCCTCATTTTCTTATAAACTTTTTTCTTATAAAAAAAAACATGTATCTCATGTACTATATAGATTAGATAAAACTGATAATTAGAGCTTCGGTTTTCATTTGAATATTCCTGTTTACAAGTAGCACTAGAAGTGCGTAATGACCTACAAAAATTGCTAGCAGTATTTGCATCCATAATATTTGCTCATTGCATTAATCAGTCTAAGATGAGAGCAATCCTTACCAAAAATTAAGATGAGCTCACGTAATTTTCCTCATTTTAGAATTCTATCAGCCAACATCTGGTGCCTACTTCGAAATATGGACATCTACAAAGTACTACCGCATGTCAAACTTCAACAGCATACCTAACTATCCAGACTGTCCTAAATTCATTTCACATTCTGATAAATTTTCATACTCTGATGCTTACTCCGGTAGCAAGCAGTATGGACGCTTTCGTGCATCATTTGTCTCAACTCAAACTGGAATTCACGAATTTTTCGCCATATTGAATGACAAGGCTCAGATATATATTGATTTGAATCCAACCGGAAGGAAGCAAATACTTGATACTAGTTCTACACAAAGTGAAAATTGGAGCTCAAGGTGAGTGATATCGCCCCACCTCAGAAAATTGAATCAGTATTGTCCATAAATCATTTATTCTATCTCCTCTCCTCCAAGCAACAGAGTATTCCACAGATGGTAGCAATAGCTGCTATAGTGAACAATCTCTCATTGTGTGGAAATGTTCAACTTTCGTACATCAAGTACTATAAATATTGACCGCCTTTAATCATGCAATTGAATTGAATTCCTTTTACAAAACTAAAAATACCTATTTATACACGCATTATAGAAAATGGTGCGATGCTGTCAACTTGATGAAAGGGTTCAGATACGAGATCACTGTCTATTATTATGGAAATGGACATATACCAGACTTTTTCAAGCTTGGAGTGAAGTTTCCTGATAGTTCTGAAGTAAAGCCTATAAACAGTACTTATCTCAGAAGGTCAATGGGTGGGTATTAATATTTTTTTGCTTTAGTTTGTTAGGATGGATTAAAACCTATAAACAGTACTTATCTCCGAAGGTTCGGAAAATAAATGCTGGAGACTATTGGAGTGAAGTGCAGTGGTACTGAATAATTACGAAGGAACTTGCATCGGCACATCTGAAAAGTGATGGCATTAAAATGCAACTCACTGACGGAAGCAGAAAGCTGTTTGGGAGTATTTAATCGGTCAAAGGTTTGGGGGATACCTGCAAAATGCACTTCAATTTTCATTGTTCAGCTCTATGCATCATAAAATGCTGGAGATTTTTGCTGTTGCTGGAGAAGCTTGAAATGCAGGAGCCTCCAGGAGAATGCGGGAGATTTGACAACTATGGAACATTCATTTAAAAGTATTTCTAGTATATTTCATAAGGTGGAATATAGTGCAGCATTTCTTAGTTGCACATTTGTGCAAGAATGCTGAAGCTCCCAATGGGCTTTGATACTCATAATTTGATAACCCTTTTAAATATTCTACTTTATCAAAAAAATTAAAGTAGAAAGGACTAGAGCGATTAGTTTGGTGTGTACACGATATACCCTGATTCAAAAGAAACTCAAATATGAAACAAACTCCAAGTGTTCATGAAGCGCTTCATTCGTTTCATATTATTGTAGACATGTATGTTCTAAAACATTGTGTATTGAAGAAATGCTTCCATTTTCACATTCTATATATGCAGAAATGCATTCGCACTAGCACTCCATTACTGTGAATGTTTTACAAGTAATGTCCTACCCAATTTCTCTGCCTCAAAGCCTTTACAAATACAAATGCCACCTCGAATACAGGCTCTGCAGAAGTATCACGAACGGCTGAAAAATAATCAGGGACTGGGTAATACTCAGGGTGTACTTTTCACAATTTAGATTAGAGCACGGGGTGTTATTCAAGCAGGGGTACTTATTCGACAGGTGCGTTTACTGAATTTTGTACGGTACAAATAACAGCAAGCATTTTCAACAATTCAATGCTACATCTAAATCAAGCCAGGATAAATCCAGTGGCAGTTTTAAAAAGGTAACGTAGCTATCATTTTTCATATATAAAACAAAATATTCACTTTTACTTCAGCTTTGATGCTTCTAAACTGGTAAAGTAGCTACCCTTCTACAATGAGGAATGGGGATATAGTGTCACTCGGGACACCGGACTCGGGATATTGAGGCCAGGGTGGCATCAGGAACAAAGTGCAGCGACTACCATAGGTCAACAAATCTAGCAGTGAACTAATGGGCTCCCGAGGCATTTCCTTGGGAATATCAAGAGCTATTTTCTCACAATCATACAAATTATTGTTTTTCCAATCAAATTTTGCTGATTTATAGCTTATTTGATCTCCGTTGATCATACTAACGTGGAAAGGCAAGTTGTTGAGTTTAAAAAGGGCACTTCCCCCTGCTCCCCTAAGTGAAAAGCAGATGGGGCGCTTGCTCCTCTTTGCCACTTCTCTTTCCGTTGTCTCTTGCTCCCACTTGGAATTTAAGATCAAACGTAATGACAGTGAACGTAGCAACACTGACTGTGAAGCTAATGAAGAAGCTGACGCATTAGCATTCTTTTATACGACCTGATTCTAAGTAAATCGTACTATACTTGCTCTCAAAGTTAATGGTACATATGTTATTTAACCCATTTAATTGATAATTTTTGATGTTTTCTGCTTTGCACCATGCAATAGCCACTTACACCTTGTGGGTATACCCTCCAACAGATAGGCCCTCCGAAGCATTCATCAGCACAAATAAGCTTCGTACGTATAAACGGAGAAATAGAGTATGCCTTTACAAAAAAGAGTAGTTTGATATGTTCACATCCCAAACCATCACCTCATTTCTGGCTGTACACACTGAATTTGCAAATGAAATGATGAAAGTAACAAAAAAGCAACAAAATGACAGCAATCATTGTCTGGCACAGCCGCAAAATTGCTAATGTAGTTTTACATCACTTGACTGCAATTACTTGTGACGAAAATGGTCACAACATGCTTGACTTGTTTCGTGGCAATGACTTTGATTTTGCAAACGTGCACGAATATTGAAATAATATTACTTGCGATCCTGATTCTCTTCCCCACTCTGGATGAAACAGAATTCAGCTTGCATTTCTATACGCATGGTCACGTTTAAATGATTGGTATAAAATAGTTACACAAAAGAATGCCAAAATATCTTTTCTGGCATTCCATGAAGTTTTGCTAGCTACAATAGCTACATTTTTCCTTTAAGAGCCGCTATTTTTGGAGTAAAATGTTGTCAAAGTGTTAACAGTACATAAATAAAAGATATATTAGAGCACACCTTCAAAAAAGACGGTGTCAGGAATTTTCCGGCAAGAAATAGACTCTTAAGACGAGGGAGTTTAAATACAGCTGGCATACTACTGTAACTGTTAAAAACCTCCAAGAAAAGAGATTTTTCACTTCTAAGGATAGAGCTAGCTTGTTTCCGACGGGGGCTAGCCCCTTCTTTTACAATTACAACTCCCCCGGCCTTCCCTTAGCACCAACACTGCTTTCAAATTGACTTAAGAATGAAGGCTAAGTTGTAAAAGTGCCGAAAATGAATCATGTCTGCAGGCACTGGGGGTGGGGTACATATAGAAGTACTCTTGACTCCTTCTAATCGTTTTGAAATTGAGTTCCACCCAGTATAAAATTTAGGACCATCGCGCCACAGATAATTGGCGTATAAAAATCCTGATATTGATATGCGATGGTATACCTAAATTTTGTTCAGACTTGGCCAGAATTGCAGTAGAAATGTCAGTTTGAAAAGTTAGTCCAAGAGCAAGGCCCTAGCACTTAAATTTTTGGATACGGCTGACTGCAGAAAAGGTAATATATAGGTGTGGGCTCTTTTAGGAAATACGGCATGTCTTTTGCTTGGCGCACTGGCATGCGATTGTTTCCCTCTAATGTAGGTGTACATTCTGCTGGAGCAAATTGTGACGACGGAGTACTTTTCATTTCTCGTTCTATGTCAGAGGTGTCTAAGCATTTCGACCATGGTGCTTGGTGGGGGGGGGGGCTGCATCAGCTACTAAACGTCAGGTGGAGGGGCCAACAACACAATCGAAATCCAACTAAAAAAGATGGAAAACAGCAATTTTGCTTTTAATTAATTTATTAATATTATTTAGTTACTATTTAGCATAATCTTTAAGAAAGCGGTTGTTTGGTGCAGGATACAAGTAAATTTCCTTTCCTTTTTCTGTAGACAAGTGAGTCCCCGCAGGCCGGATGAGAAGCTCTCGAGGGCCACATCCTGCCCGTAGACCATAGTTTGGAGGTCCTTCTTCTATGTACTCATATTTCTAAGAAATCAGGCTGAAGGAGTGTTTCCTCTTCTTAGCATGAAATGGAATGAAAATGAAATTCTTTTCTGCAAAAGGGCATTTTCCGATGTTTTAGAGAGCATTAATTTAGAAATTTCAATGAGGAGGCTCAATTTACTATTATAATACCATTGTGACATATAATGTTCTATCTCTTGGCACAGAATTGTGGGCATACAAGAGCTTCTGGCTTTTTGATAGGCTTCTCCATATGCGCCCACCCACCATCAATCCGATTCAGCTGTGTATGGGCCTGCAGGGCAAAAAACTTTTCAAATAGTTAGGTGCCGACAGGGGAGTATAATGAAATCTTGGGAGAGTGAAGCCTCACAAGCATCATCGGGATTCAAAACAGAGCATAGTTTCTCCTAACATGTCATTTCGTTGTCTATAAAAAGTAAAGGCAGTCACGCATACTTTCATACCTAGGGGAGTACCTGTTGGAGAGCAAACGTATCCTGAGCCATTGGTAGATTAGCCAGTTCCTTTCCACGCTGCCTTTTGCTCTCCAGCTCTGCCATCGTGTACCCATTGGCTTTTGGGTGAGCTGTAAGCGACTATTCTATGCAGGTACGAACCATAGATCTTCCGCAAAGGAATCATGTGCTCTAACCGCTATACCGCATTACCCAATTTGATGCTTTTATATTACTTCAATTTTTCCAGCATCACATCTCTGAATGTAAGACTTTGTACAATTTAACAATTCGTAACATTTTTTAGATTATTACAAGTGGAATGGTCTCCTTGCACACAAATACGACAACTTTCAGTTCCCCAGCAACCAGTGGGATTTTACATTGGCAAAGGCATACAGCATGAATCCAGCTTATCCAAGCAACCCTGTTTCATATCTGTGCAAATCGACGCTTTACGAAGCTAGACAAAGTCAATTTGACTACTACGCATTGAAGTACATTGGATATATGTCTGTTCCAGAAACTGGAAATTACAAATTTAAAATGTTCTGCAATGAGATTTGCCAAATTAACATGACAAAATCTGGCTCCGAAACAGCTCTTGGTGATTACAGTGATGCTGATCAGTATAGGTAGGGGCCATTCAATAATTATGGAACACCAAAATTTGCCCATATTGACCACTCATCCATCAATTTTAAGGCATCATAATAAATCTAGTACCGTCCATCCTCCTTGTCATGCAACGTTTCGAGTCTAAAGACAATGCATTGACAAAAGCATACAGCATGAATCTAGCTTATCCAAGCAACCCTGTTTCATATATTTGCAACGCGACGCTCTACGAGCCTTATCAACGTCAACTTGACTACTGCGCATTGAAATTTATCGGGCATATGTCTGTTCCGGAAACTGGAAATTACAAGTTCAAAATGTTCTGCAATGAGCTGTGCCAAATCAATATGACAAAATTTGGTTCTTACACGGACATCGGGCATTACAATGATGCTAATCGCAAATAAAGGTACTACAGAATTTTTCTAAAAGTTAACATAATTATGACACGGTAGCAGTACAAAAGTATGCAAAACAAGATTAGCTAATGCATACACTCTAAGTCAAAAAGCAATACATCGATTCACGTGAATTATAAGGAAATGATTTGTTCTGCTTGAGATTAACATTAAAATTTTTCTGATACAGGCCAGCTGTCAGAAAATTTGATTATCGGAATAAGACTTCTGAAGAACTTGTCCCATTTCCAGCTTTGTTCAGGCTGCATGCCCTTGATTTCCTGAGCATCAAGAATAAATATCAGCAAAGCCATTTGAGCCAATTTTTGAGAAAGCAACAAAAACTCCACACTAATGGGCCATGAATTCTAAGCTTTGCTTTCTCCTCTGGATTAGAGTGAACTCTCATTGGCCAATAATAAAAATGATAGAAGATGCCCTTCCTTGATGATTTAGTTGCACTGCGCACTGCTTAGACATTTAGGAATGCCTGTTTAAAGGGTATTTGAAACAGCTTTGCTTGGCGAGTTGAGTTTGGTACGGCAGATTTACTTTTCCATGGCTGCTCTAGTCGTGCCGCACCATGTCTAGCATGAGTATATTGCAAATGATGAATTTTCTAACGCAAGTGACAACTTAGGATTTGATTTGCTGGCAATTTTCGGTTACGTAATAACAAAAAAATTTAAGGTTTTTCGCATGGTACATTAGTTTCGGTGCAATCAATTCAAGTTTTCCGGAGCCCCAGTAGAGTTTGAAAATTTTGTGGCTGAATTTATCTTAATTTATTCTTATATTAATCTCTCCTGCAAGTTAGTGTTTCTTACTGAAAAATTTTATAAGCAATTATATATAGACGATGAAAATGCAGTAGCTAGTTTCATTAGGAGCAACAAATTTGCAAAAATAAAAAAAAAAGGCTCCCAATTATCCCCAGGTCAACAAAGAAAGGATCTTCATGTCCATTTTCCATTTGCTAGTGGAAAGCTTTTGCATCGTTATCCAAAAATGCATTTTAACGATGGGGATTCAGGCTCATAATTGGTCTTAATTTTCCACCAAATCTCAGGTTCCTGTTCATATAAAATTTTCCTTACAAAAGAGAGAATAGTTTTAAAAATTTCATAAATTCTAGTTCACCTAGTACTAGGTTGCTAAAAAGTGGTTTTCTATTTTGCAATTAACTTGTACCTATCGTGGTGCTAGAGTCAGGTTTAATGTTAGAGTACTCCTTTTTTTATTGTTAATTTAGTAGTGGTGTGTAATGTGTACTTTCTATTCCTGTAGATTCCGTTTTGTAGTAATCATTCACATTCATGTCAATCTCCATAGTTGCTGGCATCATCTCTTTGTCTTAAGGTAGTATCTACCTTCATTGTAAACTGGGCGTTTTATCCATTTCCTGTGCTGTACTGTCAGTGAAGTCAGTCGTTATGTGAAATCGTGATGAACAGTCTTTATTTTAAAGTCGTTTATTTACGTCGCTATTGAGGTCGTTCCTTGAAGCCGCGAAGAGATGAAAGCAGTTAGTAGCAGTCCTTTTGAAGAAGTCAATATTTGGATTTGTGATTGGAGTTGCTGCTAAAAGAAGTTATAAGCCGAAATCGTTTACAGTATTCGTTTGTGTTTCCTCTGGAGTTAGGCGATATTTGCAACACGTGTTGTCGATTTTCTTTTATGACCATTTTTGGGATTCTTGGGGATGTCTTTGTGCTTATGTTTCATGTTCTCACTTGGTTACTGTAAAGCACATGCAGTTTTACAATTGGCTGTGCTGAAGTATCATGAAGTTTGGGTCTTGAGAAGCATGATGATGAAACCGTACCTAGGTCTGCTTTATCGATGCTGTAGGCAAACTCAACGAGCAAGACTTGACATCAATCCCTATGAATGCATATTTCAATCAAATGAATTCCTAGCAAAAGCTGATCCAGTTATATAAGCAGCAGCCACCTAAAAGGTGAAAGCTTTAAAAATTCAAACAGTAGCTTATTGCAAGGCACAAAAATAGCAAGGGTGCGTGACACATCCAATATCTGGAAAACGCAATTGCAGCTGGAAAATCACTCACTACACTTGGAATTTTTTGACTCGATGAGGGAACTTTTCTAAATAAAGTCGCAATATTGGGTTAGTTAAGCTTAGCTGGGAAGCCAAATATCACATTTCTAATTTTTTGACTTGATGAGTGCAATTTTCTAGATTTATTTACAATAATAGGTCAGCTAACCTTAGCTGGAAAGGTGGACACTACAAGTCGAATATGTTGACTTGATAAGTGAGACCGCGTTTCTAGGTGAACTCGCAATGCTGGGCCAGCCAACCTTTAGCTGGAAAGCCAAATACTACACTTGGAAATTGTTGACTTGATAAGTGCGCCAATATAGGTGAACTCACAATGTTGGGTCAGCTAACTTGAAGTTAGAAAGCTAAAGAGTACTCTTGCAATTTTTTGACTTGAGGAGTGCACTATCCTGGTTGAACTCAAAATCTTTGGCTAGGCAGGTCTAGTTTCTTTGTTCTCTTCATTACTCTTG
Organism: Cassiopea andromeda; assembly: GCA_018155075.1. Lineage (NCBI taxonomy): Eukaryota > Metazoa > Cnidaria > Scyphozoa > Rhizostomeae > Cassiopeidae > Cassiopea > Cassiopea andromeda. Next base: position 355,399 of record WIPJ01001684.1, read on the forward strand.
TACCGACCTTAGATCTAAAACAAATACAAAAGACTTTCAAGCTTTCATTGTACTTTAGCTTGGCAGATCATTTTCTAAAAGCTTTGCATTGATTACGAAACTGAGACCCATATACACGATAGCGGAATCAAGTGAATCTGACATGTATTCGTAGCGTATGATTAATCCGATATAAGATAAATACGCACATGAATACGATATAGAATGAATATGGTACTGTGTAGACGCATGGATCCGATATGATTTCATACCCAATGAAGCTACATTTAACAGTAGCTGTCAAAAATAAGAATGACATAATAATATTGAGCTATCTATTGTAGTCCATGAGTATTACTGATAAAATTTACCGTAACTTCAAAGCTTCTAATGCAACTTATGTCATTTTTAGAGTGCTTTTCACTGAAATAAATGTGGGTCTATTATCCAGCCAAATATGGCATCCTATAACTGCATTTTTGTGTGAAAGTACTGGATATGACTACATTCAGATCTCGTACAAGGAAGGTGGCAATACCTATTCAACGTCTTGGAATGGAAGACTTCGTAATCTTCAGCAAGGTATAATTATTTTCTAAGTAAATATCTTCAAGACATATAAGGTGGCTTAGTACGAGGTCAAGACGCTCTCAGCCAGTTTTTGAATCATCATTAAAATTATCTACCTTCTATCCATGATATTCAATATCACGATCTCGTGAAGTCTCTACGGCACGCCATTGTACTGAAATAATGAGACAGTCATTTCCATGCAATGTAAGGGGCATGGTTAACAAACGGAGTAGCTTATAACGGACCTGGCCAGAGAGTCGTGGCGCCTCATACAGAAGCTTAAATTTTATCCTCTGTTTCCAATATCACATTTTTTTTACATTTTTCAGCTGACACTGCAAGTAGCTTGCCCCTACCAATCCCTGTAATGGTGAACTCAACTGCCATTTCTGTGACTTTGCCTTCAACACCCTATCTACCACCAAAAGATAATTGGACATATGTTCAAAATCACGAGGTATTTTATCACAGACATGGAACTGAAGAGACTCCACAGAAGCTAACAGTAAGTGGGGCTCTGCCACAAACAGTAGTTGCAAGTGGACTAAAGAAGTATACTGACTATTTGTTTTATGCCCACTACTTTGGAAAGATAAACGGAGAAGATCAAAATATCATAACACAATATTCTGTATTGATGAAAACAGATCAGGATGGTATGATTTTTTCACCAATCCCGATTTTCAATACAAGTTTTCTTCCTGATTTAATGAAAGACAAGAGCTTCCACCCGTACTACTAGGTCATTAAGATTTAATGTTGTGTAAACTATAACTGTAAATGCACTTTAGACTTTACGATAGGGATCAGGTACTTCCAAAAAGGAACTATCTCGAAATATTAACAGTCATGATAGATACTATCATTAAATGTAAGGAAGTAGCAAGCACTTTTGATAATAGGTGCATATCAAGGCTTTTCAATAATTTCTTGCAAAGCCTCCCACAAGGAAACTGGGAGTTGCATCGCTTCAATAGAAATCTTGTGACAAAATACCATAGCCTGTGCTTTGAAAAATGTTCTTTAAAGATCTGTTCAATATTAGATGGTAGTAATCAAATAGATTTGTTGGTTCTTCAAAAACGTTCGTCAAAGGATCATTTATAATACTTTGCGATGCTACTCAGCGGGCACTTCCTTAACAACTTTTCAACATGTCTGAAAATCAACATGCCTGAGAAATAGTCTAATTTTAGGCCATGATATCTTTCTTTCGTCCATGCCGCGTCTACGATATAGTCTTTCACCAAGCTTGTTGAGATGAACGTGTTGTTGAGATTGTTGCTCTTCACTTTATCAACCATTATTCATAGACATGCCCTACTGCTTAAGAAGTTCTTGTATATATGTGCCTAAAAGACGGCTCACTGCTAATTAATTTTTCAAAAAGTTTCCATTCAGAACATTTTTGTTTTGATACCAAACCTGTTTGGCAAGCTCCGGCGCAAGACTATATATAGAGAGTCTATCTACTTTAGCATGCAAGTAAAGTCTAGCAAACTGCAGATTATTTTCTTTCTCGAAAGAACTGTCTTTTAGATAATTTCACGATTAGTTCCTCCGTTAAGTCTTGCAACCTCAGCATTGCAATAGTTCAAACACTTTTTTGGCGATTAAAATGTTTAATGCAATAATTTCGATAACAAACTGAAGAAAGGTATGAAAGTGCAAAAGTATCGACGACTCATGAGAGGTGCTTTCTGAAATTCTGGAGAAGATGAATCTGAGAAATTTATGCATAGGCAAGCACGAAAATCCCATTTCTCCTTAATATTTAGGTGGCCAATCCACTTTTGTGGGACCCCTTGCCTGCTATCACCTTGCTGGGGAGTTAGTGACTGAAACATTAATGTGCAATGCAAAACAATAATTTGAAAGATTGATGCTGAGTGACTGAATTGATTGCAAGATTGAAATAAAAAAGAGTAAGTCATAAAATTAACATCTCTATTGATAACAAGTGCTTGACAGAAGTACAATATGCAAAATATCTCGGAGTTCTAATTGATAAACATCTTTCCTGGACACCCCACATCCAGCAAATTAAGCTGAAAATATCTAAAAATCTTGGCATTTTGGCGAAAATGAGGTACTGCGTATCAAAACAGGTATTAAAAAACTTATATAATGCCTTCATTATGATATATATATATATATATATATATATATATATATATATATATATATATATATATATATATATATATTATGGCTTAATCAACTGGGGAGCTGCATCTAAAACCTCGTTAAATCCGCTAAAAGTAAAACTAAAACAAGCAGTAAGACTTATGACATTTTCAGAACAATCTCATCACAGCAAGCCACTCTTTAAAAACTTGAATCTTCTAGACTTTGAAAGTTGTTATAAGTTAGAATGTGCTAAGTTTATGTACCTTATAGCAAAATGTGACATGGTAGACTCAATTAAGAAACTTTCTAAACCAATCAAATCCATACATGCATTGAACACCAGACAGGCTTCAGCTGGAAATTTGCCAACCAACTGCAAGAACTAATTATAAATCAAATTTCATATCTGTAATGGGGGTCAAAATTTGGAATGAGACACCTACTGAAATTAGACAAGCACTGACTAAACATGCTTTTGCAAAATATTACAAACGCGGGCTAATAAGCTTTTACTAACTACAACATTTTGAATTACTGACAACTTAAAGAATCCCAGCCTTACAAAGTAACTAAGTAACTAATGACAACCATAATAAAATCCTTATAATGTAGCAGAACAGATTTTTTTTCTTTTTTTCTCTCTCTCTTTTTCTTCCCAAATCATTTTTCCCCTGATTTGTTTTTCTGTCTTTTTCAGATTATGTTGTTGTTACTATTATTAAATTTCAATTCAATTATTAATTAGCAATGTTTGATTAAGGTGGGGTCCTTAGCTCGATAGCTCTCTTTGGAGTTTTTTCTAAGGTTCCTAAACAGCAAGTAAATTATGATGTCAAGCTACTATATAATTTTGGAAGTAGTTGTATTAAAGTTCATTTAAAAATTGTTATTTTAGAATTAATTATTATTGTATTACATTTAAGAAACTATATTGTAGCTTATTTTTAAAACGTATTTTGTATTTTTAACTTTAACTTGTTGTTTGAAATGAATGAAATTGAAATAATGCTTCATGGTGGCACTAGCTGCAAAATTCTTTGCTCTGTCTGAATATTCCGGATAATTTTTTATATGAAGACACATCGTTAATGTTACATATCAGAAACCCTTTTTCTTTGCATGGCGCCGAGAACACTATTTAAGTTTCGGAATTCTGCATTGCTTTCTCTCTTTCTTATGATATCTTATATATCACGTCATAGATATATCGTTGACACTGTAAAAAGTATTTCCTGTAGTTCCAGAGTCTGCACCACCAAATCTTGTCATGGAGAAAAGATCCTTTGATTTTGATTTTTGTATTAGAAATCTTCCTCTTTATCAAAAATACAGTTGCTATTTTTGATCTAGAATCTTTTGATTGAGAGCTTTGCGCTTATTGATTTAGTTCCAAGCGATGGCCCGTCACATATCGCCGCAATGACCAACAGCTCCTCAAGCATTGTTGTTACTTGGGATGATGTTCCTGCAGAGCATCAGAATGGAATCATAACTGGTTATACAGTTTACATAAGAAAACATGGATCTAATGGGGGATGGTCTCAAGAAGAGATAAACAGCAAAAATTGGAGGAAATCTGGACTTGATTTGTGGACATTATATGACATAATGATAGCAGCAAAGACATCCGTCGGTGAAGGTGTAAAGAGTGTAGTTGTGAGTGTCCGAACTGGCAAAGATGGTAAGAAGCAGCTTAAATGCTCAGGAATATAGGGCAGTGATTGCAATAGCAAGTTTTCTCTTAAATAATGATCGGCATATGGCAGGAAAGGAGGACTTTCTGTTAATGTTCTGAGTACTATCAGTTTTGTACTTTCATGAAAGAATTTGATGATAGTAGCAGCATGAAGCATTGCAGGGTAAATCAAAAGAGCATAGCCTAATAGTGTTAAAAGCTGCCTAACCCATGACTGGAATAATTTATTGAAGGTTTTTTCTTTCATCCATTTCAGTACCAAGCGCTGGCCCGTCAAATATCACTGCTCTGAATAGCAGCTCTTCAAGTATTGTTGTTACTTGGGATGATGTTCCTGCAGATCATCAAAATGGAATCATAATTGGGTACAGAGTTTACATTAGAATAAGTGGATCCAGTGGGACTTGGTTTGGACAAGATACAAGCAACAAACAATGGTGGAAGTCTGGACTTGACTTTTGGACATTTTATGACATAAGAATATCAGCAAAAACATCAGTAGGGGAAGGTGTACTGAGCCCTGTTGTGAGTGTCAGAACTGATGAAGATTGTGAGTGACAACTTCAATGCACATAATTCTTTTTAAGAATAGCTACTTTCGCACTGAGCCTCAATATTCTTAAAGTGTTTTGGCTTTAGGCTTGTATTTTGACTAAGTTCTAAAGACGACACTTTGTCTGAAAATCAAGAGAATATATTAAAATCTTTGCTGATATCTTACTACATCATAAAGCATAACAGAAGTGAAACAGGATAACAGATACTGTATCGATTCAGCATAAGCTAACCTACAAGCAGCATTATAACTTGCATATGCAAAAGTTCTAAGACATAATAAACCTTAAGCCTTGTATTATTTTAACTCTTGTTTGACTTTCAGTGATTCTGAGTCGTAATATATTAATAAGCTTTTTTCTTATAAAACATGGTGTGTACTCAGAAGACAGAGCCGTGATTGTAGTATAAAGCTTTTCTTGCATCACGTGAATGCCTACCGCAGGAATGTAGAAATTTTTATTAATCGTCGGAGTGCCATATAAGTTAGTTCTGTGGCCTCATGAAAGCACAATCAGTATAAAATAATGCAACCTAGCAACATCTTCTGTAGATGGTAAGCTTTGACAGCACTTGTGCTTCAGTGGACCTTATTAGGTCGGTAGGTAGCTCATTTGATATATCTTGTATAGACTATTATCATTTTACTTCATCAACTTCATTGATTAATCTGTGCTTTGTCTTATTGGTAAAGTACCTGGTGCACCACCTGCAAGCGTCTTTGCAATCCCATTGTCCTCAAGAAGTATCAACGTCACATGGTTAGAAATTATTGCAGAGCAGCGTCACGGGTTAATTCTGTCCTATAAAGTCAAGTATAAGAGAAGGGATGTGGAAGGTCATCAGGAGGAGGTGGTTGTCGCTGAGAGATTCTCCAAACTTAAGGACTTGGTAGCAAATGTTGAGTATGAAATATCTGTTGCTGGTATAACTAGCAAAGGCATCGGTGCATTCTCACCTAAAATATTCTCATTAACACCTGAAGGTGGTACGTACTAGCAGTAGATTTATTTAAATATGGGTCATTTCCCATCTTTCTAAGATCTACTGGCAAGTACTAGCATAATATCACCCTATAAGAACAAATCAAAGGCATTCATTGCTTTGTCTATAGTTGCAAGTGAAGAAAGTCTATCACTTCTCTTCATTTTCAGACCAGGAGTATGGCATTCTTCCTTTTGCCTTTTAAGCTCTTCAGTCATTTGCTAGAGTCCTATCACTCGAAGTATGGAAGTGTTTGGGGACTAAAGAAAAATATACGTAATACTTTACTTTATCTCTATCATGATGTGAGGCTAAAATTGAATGTGTAGTAGTTATCTTAAAGATGCTTGATCTTTCTATATTTTCTTTGACTTAGTCCCAGAATCCGCTCCACAGCAGCTCAACTTGGAGAGAAGATCATCCACCTCAATTATGGTAACATGGAAACCACTCAACAATTCTTCAATTTGGAATGGCATTGGGCTGGGGTATGAAGTTCAATACAGATTAAAACAGGATGAGCTTGGTAGCTGGTTTTCAGTAATGACATCAGGTGTCAGCAATAGCCACTATGTTGTAACCAGTTTATTGAAATACAGTATATACGAGTTTAAAGTTGCTGGGAGAACGAGTATAGGAAGTGGTTTGTTTAGTGAAATTGAAGAAGAAAGAACTATGGAAGATGGTATGCAATTTACCAATATGATATCTATCTCAGTCACAAATATCTCCTGAAAAGCTATGTCTTTTAGCATATAGAAATGATTTTGCAAGATAGTTGAAGCAACATCTTCGTATGCAAAGAAAAGGGTACAGCAGGGGGCTAAATCCTCCCTTAGCGGGGCACGAAGGCGTTTATTTCAAGCAAATTTTCAGAAGAAGCAATAGGAAAATCGGTCAACTTTTCTGACTGCTCTCCAGACCTTTTTGAACTTTCGGGTAGAAAGTTTACAACCCTCTAAGGCCTCCCATGACCATGAATCACTATACCCTAGGTCAATCTTCATTATAAACAAAGAACAAAGATAATGCGGATCAATCAATGCATTACGAGTCGATAATTGAAGAAACTTACGACAACTTCTAACAAGCTATTTCTTTCCTCATGCATATTTTGAACTTTATCATTTAAGCTCCGGATGTTCCACCAAGTTCAATCAAAGGTGGATTTACAAATCACACTGCAATTTACGTCACATGGAATTTCATACCTATCAAGTCTCGAAATGGAATCATTGTCAATTATAATATCGCATATAAACTGGCAAATTCATTAGAGGACTGGAAAGTCATTTCAGTTATTCCCCAAATCGTCAGGGCAGAAATTAGTCAGCTGCAGTATAGCAAATTTTACGATGTAAAAGTTGCTGGAAGGACTGTGATTGGGGAAGGGCCATACAGTGCTGTGATTTCAATAAGAACAGATTCATACGGTATGGAATTCTTAATGATATCTATTGTCATGTAAGCTATCTATATGCATAGTTCCTAATTTAATATTATTGCTTCTATATAGCGATCGTAGAATACAGGATGGTATCTTAGCCTTGTTTAAAGAACTGTTTAGTATGGAGGCAAACCTTAGCAAAGGGGAAATGCTAGTGCAAAAATTACAAAAGAGTTTTGAGTATTTGAAGCACTTTCCTGTGTAATGCTCTTCAATGATGCCTTAAGAGCGACTTAATTCATTTTCTAATTGAAAATTCCGAAGTTTCATGAAAGCTAATACATGTATCAGAGTCTTAGCAATGTCCATTTAACAGTTATAGTAGAACGTAGCTTTGGTGCAGTCCTGTCCACTTTTTCGTAAAGTGCATCTCCCAATATCATGTTTGAGATTAGCGATGAGAACCGTTGACAATTCTGCTGCATCTGTCCTTTGGTATATAAAACATACCCAAACATCAAATAGCCAATTACCATCGCAATTTCAGCCTTGTTGATTTGATAAAAAGTGATTTCTCAGTTCTATTGTAAAATTTAAGGAAAAAGGATCATTTCTAGGGATAAAAATCCATTAACTGGGGTTATTCTTCAGGGGTAGAGGAGCATTTGCCCCCTGAGTTTATAAGTTGAAAATAACATGGGTATAGAAATGTAATGATCTATTTCACTCATGATACTTCTTCTAACAGGAAAATTTTACACAGACATTAAATACACCAATACATCCCTCAAGAATCACATGGTCAAGTACAAGCAAGTGGGTTCGCTAACGGATTGCTTTCGCCAGTGTTTACAATGTGACATGGAAAATAAGTGCTCTTGCTCATCGATAAACTTCAGCCATTTTCAGATTGACAACATGAATGAATGTGAAATTAACGATGCAGCTCACTATGAATACGTCACTGATTTTGTTCCAAGGCCTGGATTTCAGTATTATGAGCGCCAGAAGTAGTCCAGTGACATACGTTGCAAGTTACACATGTACAAAGGAAGCTTAAAGCTTGATTGACAAGTTTTAATGGAGACTTAAACTGAGATTGTGTGTTTGGTTGGGCATAATAACGGTGGCGTCAGTAGCAGTAACAATAGTTATGAATATGGACCCTATGTTTGTTAAAGGTTAGGTTAGACTCCTTTGTCAGCAGATCCAATTTTGGAATGTTATCTTTCTCCTTTTTAAAAGAAGTAAATTCCATCTCATTCAAGGACATCTGTTTCAAGGTGGAGGAGTTATGGGAAGTAATATAAGCGTTTATGCCTCTCTAGAAATGTAGGAAGCGCAAATGCGTCCTTTCAAGTGTGTTAATTGAGGAGTCAGTGAAGGTACACATTTTTCTTTTATAAGAAAAAAGTGTATAAGAAAATGAGGCTCAAATCGTCAAAATCTTTAGAAAATCGTAAAAAAATCACGAGGCTCAATTTCCGAAATTAAGTGTTTTTATAGGCCAAAAAATCGGTATTTCGTCGTTGTTGCATTCAAAATGTTAAAGATGGAATTCAAATCAAGTATACAATATTATTGACGAAAGTGTAAACCAACACTAGCCAGTTTATTTCAGTAAAAGTTGAGAACAATTTAAGAAAATATCAGGCTCAATTTCGGGAAATGTTAAGGAAATTGAGGCTCAGGCAAAATAATGATTTTCTTATAAGAAAAACGTGCAAGCAATTTTTATAGCACAACTAAATACAATGCTAAACCTTAATATAACGTTAGTTTACTATTTCCTACTTTAATTGAAAATCATGTTATAGCTAGTAGCTCATGAGTTCCGGATTATAACATTCTCTGTTGCGATAGCAAAATACAAAAAAAAATATGAAGTTCTGGTCTCGATGTACATTATTTTTCTAATTGTGAAGCTAGTGTGATCAGTGCTTATTTCTAAATCTTTCATCATGTCAATATAATCGGAAGAAGATTTATCAAGTAGTCCGAGCAAATTTGTAGATAAATTGACAAATTTGACCTCTTTGTAATTGCATACCAGCTGGTTTACAAGCTCAAGGTACTTGAGTCGTTTTCGATTTGAATTATTTGACAGATTAGATTCGAAACCTACTTTTAACTCAACTATGTATCATGTCGCCATATAAAGCGATCTTGATTGAGATAGATTTGACGGCCAGCTATTAAATGTACGAGTGATTCTGACTGAAAACAAAAGGAACAGTCCGATGTTGATGATAAACCTTCTTTATGCAGAGTGGAACGAGTTGGCAGTGTATTATTAATGTACTTGACTGTGAAATTAAAGCATATTCTTTGGAAGCTTGCGTTGTGCAGATGACCATGCAAAAGTTAATTTAAGTATAGATTGTTGTGAAATGATAGAAAAGAACCAATAGAATGATAGAAGAATACAAATTTGTAAACTTGGAGTCCGTAGTTTTAACTTAGAAGTTAATAAGACTTTTTAAACATTGTTCTTTCAATAATAGCATCCACTCTACAATATTATACCTCACTGAAAATAGGTAGTACAATATTGGCTGTTTTACATTTGATGCAAAAGGAAAGTATGTGAAATACATATGTAGACCTTTTTGATGTATTTCTGATAAATCTAGATCTTTTAGCAGTTTCAATAGGGAGAAACAAGAGTTATCAAGAACACATAAAGCGCATATAATCACATTAACCTGAATAACTTAACCCCCTGATATGATGGTTACAATGAAATAATTAGGGGCTTGTACTTATAAAACTTTCTGTCCTTGTTCAAAAGATTGCCCTCAAAACCTACTGTTAGCTGGAGCATATGTACTTTCTTGCTATACTGATTATGTAAGATTAAATCAGGTCTAAAGGTGTCTCCACAAATCAAGCTAGGAGATGGAAATGAAGGTAAATCAGCGTATATCCAATCTGTCAAATGCGAAAGACTTTTTTACAGGCATAAGAGAACCGAATCGTGTCACAAATTATATCTTCCATGATCAAGAAACTGGATAATCTTTCAGTACTTACATGATGTTATCAAGAAGGTCCTACTTCCATTATAGGTTGTATTAAAAATCTCCATATATATCTTAAAAGATAAAAGCACTTATAGAATAGATAATAGACTAAAAGTCATTTAAAAAACAATCAAGACACTTTCGAAAAAAATGTCAAGAGGCGGTTCTTCTTGCCTGAAGGGGCAAGGAGGTACAGCTGAGAGATAAACTCCTTTTCGTCCAAACTCTGTTCTCGTTTTAGGCCACTTCACTGATGTTGCGTAGTTTCTTGTCTCCTTTTCATTTACAGTCGTAGTAAATACCCCTTCACGACATCGCAAACTTTCGATAGTAAGCTATCAAAGACCAAGGTACAAGCTCTTTTCTTTATCATTGAATCAGTTGTAGGAATATGTAGGTTTATTTTTGCATTGTGAAATGTTATTGGTGCTTTGAATGGCAAAGCAGTACAGATTTTGTTGAGGTATGCAGCAAATGTTAATGTTAGATGTACTGCGAGGCAACACTTCAGCAATGCAGCCTCTATATACTCTAAGACCCATAATAAACGGGGAGGGGGGTCACAATAAGCGGGGGAGAGGTAACCATGCGAGCATATAGGAAGCAGCATCTAAATATGCTAGTTTTTATGAAGTTATAAATAAGAGAGTTGATAGTGAAATTAAAGTTATTGGCAGGTGGTTTACTTTGCGCTTGAGACTAGAGTGAAATAAAATCTTTTCAAGAATGATTGAGAAGGAATGAAGTAATGCACCATTATAATGTTAACCCGGTTTGGAACCTGTTTGAATATTCAGTTGGAATAAATTTCAAGGTTTGTTTTGCATTTTTGCAAATGTCGTTTTGGATATTTGTTCCACCGTTAGTATTCTTCCACTCGTTAAGTATGGCTTTATCCTTCGAAGATTTCAATGAAGAGCAGAGGACAGTTTGGCACTGTTGGAATTTAACAGAGGAAAGTTGACATGGTAGATCAATTCTGTTGGAAGAGAGACTAATAGAGCCTATAGTGACAGAAATGTGAAGATCGAGCCACTTACGGATATATTTAGAGACAATGTTATAAAAGCATTTAGACATACATATTTTGCGAAGATCCGTAACTGTAAAATGCCAGGAGAATTTGGAGAGTACGTGTCGTTTCCAAAATCACGCTAGCGCTGTCCAGCCATCTGGGAACCTTTATTTCGAAATTCTGTCCCTGGTGTCCCTGGTCCAACCATGATAGGCCCTATAATAGATACTGGATACGAGAGAATTTCGAGCACATTGAAAGTTTTCGATAGCCATACTTGCCCTCTTGCCCCAACCGACGAACACTGCTTTTACACATTGAAATAAAAAGTGATCAGTTACGATAGAAAGCTTAGTAACCAAGTAAATTCCAGGTAATTTCAACCTTACACCCCTAACTAAAAGGTTCTCACTATATCCTTGCCCGCAAATGGTGTATTTTCCCAGCAAATTGCCATACATGCCTGCCTATCGGCAATAGCATGAGAAACAGTTTCAAATTTAAGTCTAGAGATTGCTTTATTTCTAGAGAAATTTCATGTCACAGCTTTTCCCCAAGGGCTGAAGTGTTTTTCCCACCAATTTGGTGGTTTGGATCTTAGAAAATTGATATGGTGTTCATTTCTAAGAGCACACTGGTCGTTCTTATAAGCAAATATTCCTTTCATAAATGCTGAGTTGAGGCTACGTTGTGTCTTAAATGTCTCGGTCATTAGAAGCTGCAAACTCTTAACGTGAGTCGTAAGTTGCAATGACACCTCCGAAAGCAAGAATATATGAGGTGTTTCCACTCCTCTTCAATTTATTCTAGGAAATGTTATCTAAGAGGCTACATTAGCTTGCATGGTTGGTACCAATGTATGCGCTGCGACTTCAACTATGACAATGTACTTAGTTCACATCATTTAATGTGACCTAATGAATTAAACTGACATCAAACTTTTTATCGGCAAGAAAGATTTAGTAAACGCAAATACAAGAAAACATGTATACACGTATACAAAATATAGCTTGCACATATGCAGTTCTACTTTCATCTTGCATATGTAAGAAACTCAGAACCGGATATCCTGAAGTTGCATTTTAGAAAGACCAAAAGTCGTTAATGCAAAACAGCGCCACAATTAGATCGGAATTTTTGCATTAAGTACTGCCGTAATTGATTTATTATTCACTTTATGCTGCCACGTTTGTGTCAAACCTAATCTAGGTTTTTATATGAATTAAATTAACTGCGGTCAAAATGCGGTGGTTGATTGTAGTCCTTATAGTGAGAAAAATAGCTGAGTCAGTTCAATACAGAGACTTTACACGAGCTTCCTCGGTCAGTAATAAATTGCAGTCCTGTAACCAATAGTTTCTGTATTCAAAAAGCTTTGTGGTATTTAGTCAACATATACTGAATTTAGACACCTGTCTGAAATATATGCCCTATGCATGATTAGCTTCTCATATTAGACAATTGTATTTGGTTGGTCCATGTATCAAAGCAACGTATGTTACAATTGGCAAGAAAGTGAAGAGGAAGGTAATTGCTCTTTATATCTAAATTGGTGAGCACTAATATCACATCAAATATATGTGTTGTGAAAAACATAGATCTTTTCCTTATGGTCAAGAATCTACACATCTGTTAAAATTCAAGCTTCATTTTTAGTAGTTTAGAAGAATAGTTACCACCATGTAAAAGCAATTGATTTATAATGGACCATGCAAAAGACATTGTTAAGCAGAAATCAAACTTCTAAATTAGCTTACAAATAAGACAACCTATAAACAAAATAAAAGCTTGCATATGTGACAGCATGAAGTAAGCTGCTCTAGCTACAAGATGAAGTAAGACCATTCTGACAATTTTATTGTATTGAGGCCGCCTCAAAAGTTGTTTTACAGCTTATTCCTCAGAATAAATGCTGTGAAGAAGAAAAACTTCTTGTAAATTTTAAAAGCGCTTCGATGCATACGCTGCACATGAGGCAATTTAATAAACCCTATCAAGCATGTCACTCAGTATTCAGAACATCACAGCTGCACAAGAGAGGATAATTTTTAAGAGAGGAACTTGCACGCTGGCATGCCAAAGAGGCCATGACGTAGAAAGAAATTGCAAGAAGTGAAGGGAAAGTGAAAGAAAACTTTTGTTTATAGGCAAACTTATTGTTGAATACAGTGCTACTTTTAAGAAATTTAGCATTTTCTTAGGAGCAAAACTAGCATAAATTAAGGCTGTGAACGGAGAAGACTTCATCTTGCACCCGCGATATCTTGCAAGTCCTGCCGTGCTCTAAAAGCTGGCATGCAACTCAAGTAAGAAGGTAAGTTGCTATGAACTGAATTGACAGCCATCTCTAGTATTCAATTTTGCTGAGTTCATCAGCAATGGAAAGCGGAACCGTGACTGGTCGAAGTCACTACTTCTTAAAACCCTAACAGCACGGTGTCTACGTTTCGGTACAGAGGTGGGACGAGGAATTTTCCAACGGGGTGCTGATTCTTCCGGCGGTGGCTAAACACCTTTACCGAGGTACTATAAATGGCAAAAATCTCCGAAAAAATAGCTTCCCACTCCCTAACGGGACTATTATGTTCCAACGGAGGGAGAACATAGCACCCTGTTTCTCCTATAGGACCACCCCTGTTTCTGAAGCTGTCTACTGGAGATTCCTCCTTCAAAATCTGAACTATGACTCCACTAAACTGATGAATTATTACTGAATGGTTGAGGAGGATAATTAGTTTTGAATTGTGCAACAGGTTTATGGCATGGAAACTTATGCTTGCCATGCAACTTATTTGAGGATCTTGCATCGATTTCTTTATTTTGACAACAGGATACTTGGTGCCATCCAATATCTTGACTTCATTTATTTCAGTTTTGAAGTAAAAGTTGTCATAATCTGTGGAAGCCAGAGCTCGAATCATTCTATTGGCTTTATTCAAAGCTTGAATGCAACATATACCTGTAAAAGCACAGTTTCACCTAAATCGGTATTAATTTTAACAACAATATCGTAAGTTGAGTCAAATATCAACCTCATGTTTTTACCATCTGTGTACGTCGTTGAAGCTAATGAACTCTATTTTATAATAATGTAGATATTTTACAGCAAACAATTAACAGGAGGAGCTCTTGTCATCAATTCTGTGGTACCCTGCACTCGGGAAAACCGTATTCGTTCTCGCCCGTCTGGTTTTCGCTCTTTGTACTCATCAAGGATTTCTACTTGACTGCTGATAATGGAAAACTTGGTGATTATATCTATTGAACCTATTGACTATTTTCTTTGCGTAGTTACGGCCAATCTTTAGTTAGAATTGAAGCCTTCTAAATCATCCGTATCCACAAAAGCCAAATCTATAGAATAGCATCTTCTGTCAGGTTATCAGAAAGCTTTCCCACATAAATAGAATAGCATCTAAGCTCAGTTCCCCGTCATTAAGGAGTAAGACAGCGAAAACGAGCAAAGTGAGAAACACGAAGCTTTTTCCTATCGAAAAGGGAATGCAACTTATTAACGACGCATTTTTAAAATGTTTTAACTTTTTAGAAGCAAAGTAGAGTATTGCATTCAGTCTGATCCACAATGTAAAGGACAGCTAAAATTATGGTTGAATTCCTATGAACAGCGCAAACTTCAAGAGATATATAGGTCCAACTAACTTCTGAAACAAACGATATACATTTGGAAAGAAAGGAATTGGCCAATATTTTGACTTCGAAATTTTTGCAACCTGATGCTAGTAACACTTAACCTGGGGGGGGGGACAGCAGTTGAATAACTTTGCACCTTAAGCATCTCATCCCCCTTTTAAAGCATCTCTAGTAGCTGCTTTCCAATTGGAAACTATAATTAGAGTAGCTAAGGTCTCTTATGCTAGACCATTGGCCTGTGAGGTAGGGTGGTCTGTTCTTTTCCATGACAAAAATTTCATCCAAGTATCTCCAATAGATTTCTATTCGCTCCTTTAAAGACATCTAGTCAGCATAAAACCAAGACTAGTAGGTCCTTTGAACTATCGACCCTTCGGCTAGCGGTGTAATTCTACGTCTCATGTCTGTAGTTTAGTGTAGCTTCATTAAATCTTTGTTTGGGAGTGCATTTTAGAAAATATTACAGGAAACTGCACACCTCTTTAATTGTCTATTTCAGATTTCTCAAAAGCTTATATGGAAACTAAGCTGTAACTCTCCTAGTTTTAGCAGAACAGGCTTTGAGAATTTTCTACACAGAAACTTGGAAGCTACCACTTTCTATTGTACAAGAAACACATGTCAGAACACTACTTGTAGGGAACTGTTTGCCATCATAGCATTTGAAAAGATGATGAGGATTCGCTTTCTGTTATTGACAATCCTTGTATCGTTCAGCACTGCTTCTTGTTCATCAGGTAACTGATACAAATTCACTGCACTATCTTTTTTTCATTAATGCAAGCAGTAGGAATTTATTACTAAAAGTTGCTTGACTATTATTATACACAACAAATTTTACCATTTTCTATTTAAAGTTATTTGTCAAAGGGCATCAATTAGACTCTCAAGGTTAGAGTGCACTCAATCATTCTCTCGATTTTTTGTTATACGTACCTGTTAAATGTAATGAATTCATTGGAGCGATCCGATTTTGCAACTAACATCTTTAATCTTAAATCACACCTGCAGAGCTAGCAGAATTTAAGCAAATCACAGCGCTGTGTGGTGTGAATCGCCTTGTCTGCATTTAAAGCGTATCCTACGTAAAAGAGAAAAATAAAAGATAATTCATCGCTGTTAACTATATATGTTCAACAAGCGAAATAAAATCACCAGATGTCGAATTGAATGGCGCTGGACTTGGTGAAGCCATATCAGTTCTTTTTTTGAGTTTAAATCCCAAATCTGGCAATAGAGCCCTAAACATTGTTAGAGAAAGATAGGGCTGATTTCTATCGTACCATAACGCTCGTTGAAATTAATAGCATTAGGGGAATCACCACAAATTCACGTGTACTGAACTCAATAAGCCCCAATCGTTATCACTTTGGTTCTCGTTGTGATTGCTTAACTCACTAGTGGCTGGAGAGACAGAGATTTTAGACAGTAGTTCGTCCTTTTAGTTTCATTTCTGTATGGAACTTCTGAAATTTTGCTGCATTTTCTTGAGTTGGACGATGATTGATTTCGTGTGATAAACAACTTTTGTGTGTTGTGAGTGAGCCATCAAGTTCTTTACTTCCGTCATTTATCCAGGACGTAGACTTCCGTTGTCTATAGATTCAATGATCATTACTTTTCTCAATTCTAGCACATGCAGCATAAAAATAGCTATGATAAGTAGAGTATCGCTCTACTTACCTGGCATCAAGCACGACTTCATTTGCAGACTTGGATTTCTCACAATCTATTGATGGCGTACCAAGTGCTTTCTGTAGACAATTTAGAGTATGTACATATGCTGAGCTTACCGCATCTGAGAGTTCTCTTGAAGGAACTTCAGAGACACGGCAGTGTATCACCTAAGTCCATAGAATGCTCAAAATTTTCAGGTATCAAGTGCTTGAAAAACACCACAGAGGATTTGCTCTTGAAACTCTCCCATTTGCTTAGAATCTTTCTACCTCCTTCAGGTCATTGCAAAAAGTCATTGGACTCCATAAAACGGTATTATAGGGGCAAAATATTAGCACCCAAATACCACACAAGAAAAAACTCATATATCCTAATCACTTTGGTGAAAAGTATTAATCAAGATCAACCACTGCTCGTTACGAAAACTACGATCTAGAGCTTATATAAAATATTGGGGTGCTTGACTCAATGATATGACTCATTTCACATCAAGGATTCCCTCGTTCCTACGCACTTTTAGTAAAATGTGGCTTAAATTTGGATTTCAGCTGAATTGTTGACCATTTTACAAGCTTCAAACACAATTATCAATTTCAAAGTCAAATTTACTACAAAAAACCTGTTTTCAATTTGGCTTTATGTGCACTTGAAAATACGATAAAATTGATCACAACGGGTAGGTGAGAATTTCACCCTCCTAGGAAATACGTTGTGGAAAAATTCTGTCTCTATTCTAAATGTCCTGTACACTATTTAGATATATCACAATTCTTCGGAAATTCTTACAACATACCAAAGATCATGTAGTTTGCTGAGAGAGAGTGATATTGTGAGGCCAATGTCATCGTATATAACCTCAGATGTCCAACTGATTCCCGTTATATTATGACCTATCTTGAAATCCAATGAAACGTTGTAGGGGGCAGCGGGCTCTATATTTACTCTATGTAGTATCAAAGCAGTACTTCAATGCTTCTGTTCCAAGAGAGCTGCTTCAAGATAATCATACCTGTATTTATCTAGACTAGTACACATAGAAATGAATGATAATCACTAACAATTATTGATAGTCAGTTCTTGATCAGTACTGTTTTTTACTTGCATATTTTTGCATTGATCTGACATGGACCTGAGCAAGCCCAACAAACACGTTGAGAAGCTAATACAAAATTTTCTGTATTTTAGAGTTCTATCAGCCAACATCATGCGTATACTTTGAAACATGGACTTCTATGACTGAATACAGCATGTCAGATTTCAACAGCATACCTAATTACCCAGATTGCCCTGAATTTATTTCAAATTCTGACAAGTTTGACTATTCTAAAATGTACCCAGGTAAACATCAATATGGACGCTTTCTTGCAACATTTGTCTCAACTCAAACTGGAATTCACAAATTTTTTGCAATTTTGAATAACAAAGCCCAAATATATATTGAATTGAATCCGACTGGAATGAAGAAGGTACTTGATGTCCATGATTATACAAGTGCTCATTGGACCTACAGGCGAGTAATTTTGCTGCCATGAAGTGCATATTTTGATATTAACTTTTCTTTGTCTGAGCTTATTCTATCATCTCTCCTCCTTGTAGTTAGTTACTTAGCGTTATCTTGAAAAGGTCTCTTTGCATGCAGAGATTTTCAACTTTAACACTTTATTGCCCAATGAAGTTCGTTTCTTTTTTTTTGATTGATTTAGATATTTGGACATAGTAGTACTGTATATCAAAATTCTACTTAATTTTTCCATGCACTATAGAAAATGGTGTGATCAAGTCAATCTGGTGAAAGGGTTCAGGTATGACATCATTGTTTATCACTATGGAAATGGAATTAGACCAGACTTCTTCAAGCTTGGAGTGAAGTTTCCTGATAATACCGAAGTGAAGCCTGTTAATATACCTTACCTAAGGAGTTCAATGGGTGGGTATTGATGTTTGCTACAATTTATTACGTTAGATCGTATTGAGGATAAATCGTTGATGAGAAATAATTTATATGTACCTTATTGCTGTGAACAGATGACAAATAAAAATAGCCTAAGTCCATCTTTCGTGCTACTACGCATGAAGCCATGCATCACTACAAGTTACGTTTTCAAAATGGCTGAAGGTCCAATCGCTTAGGCTACGGAAAGCCGTAGATTATGTTTGTGATGAAGTTGGTAGTGAAACTTATGTGAGAGAAGAGGGAAGCAGAGGAAAGAAGAAACATGATAACAACGTCTATGCAATTGGCCATTGCTTCCGTGGATCAAAACGGCTACCTCATGCAATAAAATCAAGAATGACGACTCTTTTCAAAAAATTATTCCTAATAAATTACCTATCGATCGCAAGCTGAAGTATTGAGAAATGCTATGCTGATAGTGAAAAGTATGCATTTGTTCTTATTCAGAGACTAGCCTCTATACCACGCGGCCCCTTTTTGTAATCTTTACTGAAACCTTTTCAAAATGAACCCAAATTCAGTCGAAAAATAACGATGCGAATTCACGAATAGAAATTTGCAAGCTGTATCATTATCTTCCTTCTATGACAAGGTAATGTAAGGCATAGGTGGAAATGGATCTTCCAAAAACAAGTCATAAAAACAATCTCGAGAAAAGAGTCCAGTGCCTAAAGAACGGTCAGAACTGTTCTCTGTATGGCCAGATTTTTACTGTGTCGACAGGTGTGTTAACTTTTTCAAGAATAAGTTTAATATGATTGCTACAGTGTTAGCATCTATTTTTACATAACTTTGATATCTTGTACTTTGGCTCACAATTGCAAATCACAGAAGTCTAATCGCAAATATTGATTCCGATACACAAAACTCAATGTCAATATGCAAGTTTGAATGTCGACGCACAATGCCAAATCTTCATAGAATAGACTCTCATGCACTAGAATCCATGATCCCAATGAGCTACCTTGCTGGGATTACCCTTTAGGTTTTATGTTCCACTTTAGCCTGTTTCTAAACATATTTTTGAAAACATTGTTTTATTGGAAAGTTTTATATATCAGAATTGATTCTTTTGTATTGAGATAAAGTTTTGTGTGTCGGAATCAACCTTTGAGATCAGATTTCTTTATTTTGCATTTTTAGGTCACCACAACAAGAGTACATTTTGCTATTAACAATCTGTGGATTGCTTACATAAAATTATTAGACGATCATGTGTTTCAACCTTGATCTTGTTTCCTTATTTCGACATTTTGAAATGGGGTTGCTGAGGAAGAATTCATGTATCACAACTTTAGTTCCGGAAAAAGTTGATTTCATTTACAGTCATAATGTTTTGGCCTCAACCATTAAACTACATGATCTGACACAAACTGTTTCAAACATATTCGAAGTGGAGCATTACCCGCACTTAGTCTACTATATTGTAAGTGCTTCCAACGAGAATAATCTTTACAATAAAGTCTTTACTAGGCAACGAAGACTAAAAAACTGCCTGCAAACCTCGTTCAGGCTTTAATGACAGCTCAACTATGCATGAAAATTATAATAAATGAATGTTCCCATATAAAAAGCAGCTACGAATTAGTGTCACTTAGGTCTGGCTTCCATACAATCGTAAGGAGTCTTAAGCTATCTTATACAGTCGTAAATAGTCTTAAGATCAGTTGAGAAGTTAAACATGTTTAACTTTTACCGCTGCTTAAGACAGCCTTAAGACTCCATTAAGACCTCTTGCGATCATATGGAAACCGGCCCTTTAAGGTTCCTTGCTGAACTTGTTCGCTTGCAAGCGTAATTAACAGTCTTCGTTGCTCAAAATGATAACAATGAATTTTTAAATGTCAATGTGATAAATTGCGTTTTACGTTTCGGACATTACAAAAGTAACTTGCTTTTGAAATGGCTCTCACTATTGCCACTTTGACTTCAAAGTGAGAAAGAAAGTTTTTCTTCTATTTCAATACTACATATAACGAGTTCTCCGAAATCTAACCTTGAATTATTTTCATAGTGACAGCTTTTCCAGTCGTGCGCTCGCTCTACATTACACAAAAAAAGACTTTGTTGTCGATATTGATTATTCCCTGGTAGTACAGTAGCCTACGTGCGAATACTGCTCCAAGGGGAATGTCTTTTATACAAATAGTTTCACTACTTAGGGCTTGGAGATATCCATCAGAAATGTAGTTACAAAGTAAAAACAGGGGCACTTGATTGGCTAATAATTTTATGTAAACAAATTCGCTGATTGGTCAATTACAAAATGTGATTTTGTTGGCCACCGTACTTAAGCAATAGGTAAATAAAATTGAAGCAGTTCCTAATTAAAAAAATTCTTCCTAAAAATGCATAACTTTTTACTGCGCCTGATGTACTTTGAATTTTTCCTTTGAAGCCTAGGATTTGTTGCAATTTGCTGGGCTATAACTGGCATCTATTCTTCACAAACGTTAAGGAAACATTCAAATTTTCAATTCGCAAAGAATAAGTAAGCTTATTTAGTCTTTCTGAAACCCCTATTGAAGAATGTTTTTTGAATACAGTGGAAATAGCTCAGCAGCTTAATCATCATCATCTAATGGGAGTTCACAATAAATATCTATGGCTTTCCATTTCCTTCTATCCTGTGCCATTCTGTGCAAATGAACCATTCTTCTTCTACCAGAAATTTCTTTGATGTTGTGGTTTATCTAATTTTTGGGTCTTCCTCTCCATCTCATGCCATAAACCATTCCTAGTAACAAATCATTAGTCATGTCCTTTCCCTTTAGTATATGCCTAAAAACTATCTTTCTACGGTTTATAGTTGCTAGCAGTCTCTGGTTTACATCCATCATTTTCAGAATTCATTCATTAGTTTTCTTTTCAATCCGACCTATGCATAAAAGACGACGATAGCACCATAGTCCAAATACTTTAATTTTCTTCTTCTCTGTTCTTAAATACTCAACATTCTGAGCCGCAGCTGACTATGCTAAAAGCTAATGTGTGTAGCAGCATCTTCTTTGTAGTAATAGTAATAGTTTGGTCCTTCCAAATGTTTGCCAATGAGATATAATAGAAATTGTAAAGTCAGTTGTAAAGATAATAGAATGATATTCTAGAAATTCGACTGTTGACAAGAGGTAGATGTTTGTGCTTGTGTGTGCTTGTGTGTGCTTGTGTGTGCTTGTGTGTGCTTGTGTGTGTATGTGTGTATGTGTGTGTGTGTGTGTGTGTGTGTG
>WIPJ01001684.1:378634-467159 GCA_018155075.1 Cassiopea andromeda
GTGTGTGTGTGTGTGTGTGTATGTGTGTATACTTATTTTAATTCGATTTTTTTCACATTACTTTCATAGCTAACAATATACATAAACATACATACAAAGTTAACTAATTAAAATCGAATAGCGGGATACATAATACATAAAACTAGAAGTCTCCAAAATTAAGATTACAGAAACGAACATACATTGTATTTTGTGGGTATTTTACATAGGCAAGCACTGGCAAGCACTACAACTGCAAGAAAGTCCATCCCAGTTTTTAATTATTCTCTTAAAAGTTTTTAAATTTGTTGCTGATTTCAGCTCATTTGGTAGATTATTCCGAATCTGTGGTTCAACGGACTTAATATTCTTAGACCCGAAAGTGGTTTGAATTGGCCTTATATGGACTAAATCATTTGGATTTCGTAAAGAATAGTATGAGATCCGTAATTTGAAAATTGTCTGCATAAAAGGTGGCTTTAATTTATTAACGGTGTTAAAAATTTCAATGGAAAGAGATTTTTGACGAGAAATAAGCACAGTGCATCTATTTAGTTTCGAAGGCAAATCATTATAAAAACTGGTGTGATCGTTATAGATAAATTTCCGAGTACGTTCATATAACTTTTCAATGTTCTGAAGAGATTTAGAAGATGAAAAATACCACACCAGAGGACAGTAATCAAAATTTGAAAAGAAAGAAATTTGAAAAGGAACTTTTTTCTCCTTAAAGCCAATGATCGATTTAAAAATTTGTACAACATTTAGCTGTATTGCAGCTTTTTTACAAATATTAGAAATATGAGGATCAAAATCAAGTTGGTAATCAAGGGTGACACCTAAAAGCTTTACTGTCTCCTCAGAGTTGATTATTTTACCATCAATGTTCATTGTCTCTCCCCTAATACTTGTTTGATTTTTTCTAAGCAGTGTGGCATGGAATTTTTCAAGGTTGGCAATCATCTCGTTTTGCTTTAACCAGGATATGGCAACTCCTGGTTCCTTTTCCAGATTATCCACAAGATCGTGAATAGCTTTGGAGAAGTAGTATTGCCAACTGCTTAATTATAGAAGGTTGCCTGTTTTATGAAAAAAATAAATCATTTAAATAAAAATTAAAAAGGATTTGTCCCAGTTCCAAACCTTGAGGCACACAAGATATAACCTCTTGAAAGAGCTATATTTATTATTTATCCGAACATATTTTTTTCTTCCTTCGAGATAGGAGTAGGTAAGAACTAGAGCATCTTCATGAAATACATAAGCGGGCAATTTGGCAATAAGCAGATCGTGCGGGATGCTATCGAAAGCTTTCGAGAGATCCACCAACGAGGAAGTCATTGTCGAGTTGAGATCTCCTATCTTCTACTAAACGTATCAAAACAGGCTGGGCTCCATATGCCTGCCTATAGGCCGGAATGAAAGCAGAAAGTGTGTTGTCTAAATTTTGAATAAGTTGCTCTTTAAGACTTTTTCATCTAACTTGGAAAAAGTATTGAGAACACTAACAGGTCGAAAATTCCTTTCTGCTATGCGATTTTGCTCCCCTTTGTCTAATGGGCAGACTGCTGCTTTATTGCATCATTTCGAAAACACGAATTTCGAATGGTTGAGTTAATTGTCGATGTTAAAGTATTTGTAAGCTCATTGGCAGCTAGATATACAAGTTTTGGAAGTATTTTGTCTTCGCTGGTGGATTTCCTACCATCCAAAGATTTCAGTAGCTGTGCAACCTCTTTATTGTCTATCTCTTGAAAAGTGAAACCTTCCATTACGTGCTCTGGGCTTTGAATTATTGCTAACATACTAGGGTGGTAGATCACAAATTCAGTATATCATGTTATCCCTAGCACAGTAGGGGAAAATTCATTATTAAGGGAAGGAAAGGAGCATGAGATAATCACTAGACTACAAGAATTGCAGAACAATGCAAAATACAAAACAAGCATCAGTGCTTATCAGAACATTACATTATTTATAAGAATATATGAACTCTTTCTATAAGCACTGGGGCCAGATGGGGTTGCTGCCGGGGACACATTTGGCGCCAAGGTGGGACGTTGTCGACCCCTCTTTACACTAACGATTTTTTGCAATAGTAGTTCAGACCTGTCTCCATATCTTAAGCTTGGCTTCCATATAACGTTCTAGTGCCGGCGGCCCACCAGCAACCCACCGGCAATGCGCCCGCGACGCACCGGTGACATTGAATTCTTTGATGGAAATACTTCATTTCAACTGTTGGCGACCAACCGGCGACCCACCGCAGACATGGAAGAAAAGTTGAAACCTGTTCAACATATGTCTGAATGATGTATTTCTGTTCCTGGAAGAGCCCGAAATCTGCAATTACGTGGATGACACAAGAATTTATACTTGTGCTCCTAACGTCGAGAATGTTGTCGCACAATTAGAGAATAACACTCTCGCGATAATGGAATGGTTTCCAAACAATTGTATGAAGTTACACAAAGTTAAATGTCATTTCATGATGTTTTGTGGAAAGAGCAACGAAGTCTCAGTCAAAATAGGAAAGGCTAGCGTAAAAGAAAGTATAGAGGAGAAGCTTCTAGGGATAATGTTTGATCAAACACTGAGCTTTAAACAGCATGCCAAAACTCTTTGCAAGAAAGCCAGTTAAAAACTTCATGCTCTTGCCAGAATACCCTGCTACATGGACACAGAAAAGTTGGAGCAGGTAATGCAAGCATTTGTCTTATCTCACTTTAGCTACAGTCCCCTTGCTTGCATGTTCTATGACAGAACTTTAAATCATAAAATATCCATAAAAGAGCATGGCGTTTTGCGTACAAAGATCATCAAACAGATTTTGGAACTCTTCTGGAGCAAAGGAATTTGATATCTATCCACGTAAAGAATCTTCAGTTGCTTATGACTGAAACTTATAAAACAAGGTCTGCCTTAAGTCCTCCTTTCATGAAGGATATTTTTGCTGAGCGGAATAGTGGTCACGATCTCAGGCACGGTAACGACTTGCAGCTTCCAAAGTGCATACAACAACAAATGGAATTGAGACTATATCCCTCCTCGGAAATAAACTTTGGTCGACTTTACCAAATATAATCACACAAGCAAGTACACTTCCTATTTTCAAAAGCCATATTAAATATTGGAAGGGCGAGAACTGTAATAGTAGACTTTGCAGAATATATATAAATATATATATATATATATATATATATATATATATATATATATATATATATATATACCTCAGGCTGGGTACCTAACATGAGATGCATCAATTTATATTGTACACCTGTAATATATTTTAATGTTTTAAGCCAGTAGGCCTTAATTAGAAGTAATTTTGCTATCTTAATTTCTTTTGCCTACTATAAATAAATTGTTGATTGATTGATTGATTGCTTGAACTTTCTTTTACATTGCGGTGCCGTCGACCTCGAGAAATGTATATGGAAGCATGACTGGGATGGGTCACCAGTGGGTCACCGGCAGTTTCAGAAGTTACTGCCCACTTATATGAATGTTTTTTGGAAAAACGACAAATGATAAGTCAACAGTATCCATAAGCGTGCCCTGAAAGTGCTGCTAAATGATTATAACTCTAGTTTTGAGGAGCTTCTACGCAGAAATGAGGGAGTGACAAGTCATGAAACAAATCTTCAAAAATTTATGCTAGAAGTATACAGATGCACGATATCAGGGAGCCCCTCCTGTCTGTGGGAGTTCTTCAATAAAATATTGCTTCCATACAACTTAAGAATAAACATTCTCTCCAACTTTGCAAACTCGAGGACAAAAAAGTATGGACCCGAGCCACTTTCAGTTAGGAGAAGCATAATTTTGAATCAACTTTGAGATCAATATAAAGCTGTAAAAACTGATAATGAATTCAAAATGAAAATTAAAAGTTGGAAGGAAATCTAATGTACTTGATGCACTTGTATATAATTTTTGATCCTATAATTTTCATTTTAGCTTTCCACTGTAACTAGCGTAGAGTTGACGTTTATTAGCTTAAGCTATTCTTCAAGCCAACTGTAAATAAATGGCATTATCAATGCTACTAAGAATGTCTTTCATCTCAGATTTACTTCAAAATTCTCTACTGAGGAGAGCTCATCCCTTGGTGTGAACAATGCTCACAGCATATGTGTACACTTTAGTTTTGTCAAAGAAGTGTTCAAACGCTCTCAAAATCACTCTGTTAATTGAAAACACTCTGTTAATTCAACTGTTGATTGAAAGTTTTGAATATGCTTAAACGTTGCTCGATTGCTCTCTACTTCCCTTGACTACTCTCGAGTTCTCTCGCCTACTCTCGATTTCTCTCGCCTACTCTCGATTTCTCTCGCCTACTCTCGATTTCTCTCGCCTACTCTCGATTTCTCTCGCCTACTCTCGATTTCTCTCGCCTACACTCGATTTCTCTCGCCTACTCTCGATTTCTCTTGACTACTCTCGACTGACTGCTCAGATTCTATCGATTTTCAATCAACATCAAATTGGAGCTTAGTCGAGTCAAGTGAAAAGTCGAAAACGTTTGAAGAGGGATTTATGTTCTCTAATGCATAATCTTCTTTCATTTTACTACACAATCAGAATTCGCGATGGCCTCATCTATGACTTTGCTCATTTACATATTTCAGCTTACAATGCAAGCAACTTGCCTATACCAATACCTATGATGATTAATTCAACTGCAATTTCTGTTACGCTGCCTTCAACACCCTATTTGGCACCAAAAGCTAATTGGACTTATGTTAGAAAGCACGAGATATTGTATCACAGAAGTGGCATTGAAGAAACTCCAAAGAAGCTAACAGTGATTGGAGCACTGCCACAGACAATAAATGCCACTGGATTGGAAGCGTACACTGATTATGTATTTTATGCACATTACTTTGGAAAAATAAATGGAGAAGATCAAAACATCATAACAAGTTATTCGGAGGTTATAAAAACAGACGGGGATGGTATGATGTCTAGTTTTGAACCTTTTTCCAATATATTCCATTCATCACCACCACCACCACCACCGCCAATTTCAGCATCAATATGCTATGTATGAAGGTAGTTTGATCATTTTAGCCTCCATTGTTATAATCATAATCACTTTCTCAGTAATCATAATCATCACATCAATATTTAATATGATGCTTATAATCACCTTCATGGTAATCTTGATAATTGTTGCAGAGGAAACAAGCTAAATTGCTAATTCATAGATCATGAAGCAGAGAACTTAAAGAGCTTTCATATAAAGAATTCCATGCATATTAGAGAATATGTGTTAAGTTTGGAGCTATCATAAATGCCAATAGTTTAAAATTACTTTTTCACAAAATCTAAAAACATAGAGTTTAGCAAAGACATTTTTACGAATGCTCTACCTTTATAGCATGATAGGAATGGCTACCCGAAATGGCCTTTTGACAAGGCTAACCCAGAACAATGGATGGCTCTCCTTATAGAGAAGCAGCTTGAGTTCACACAATTTACGATAGTACAGCTGTAAAATCGAAGAACTATGGTCATAAGATTCAAGTACAGCCTATAGAAATACAAACAAATTTACAATAAATTTATTAATTGGAAAAAGTGAAAAGTATCAGAGAAGGGTGAGAGATAGGGTTGGTTTAACTATATTTATTTTATGCTAGAGTTAAAAGACATGCATGAATAAATTTTGAAGTTGATTCCAAAATTTCCCTATTCTGGTTTTGAGTACACTTTTCATCACCATGCAAGAGCTCGCTGTAGATCAAATATGTGTCAACAGTTGTGATTAAATTAGAAATTTATGAGTAAGTTTCAAAGTTTTGATTAAATTTAAAAGCTATGATTAAATTCAAAATTTATGATTAAAAGTAAAAGTTATGATTAAAGTTAAAAGTTAAAATTTAATTTAAAAGTTATAATTTACTTTAAAGGATATAATTTAATTTAAAATCTATAATTTAATCTAAAAGCTATAATTTAATCTAAAAGCTATAATTTAATTTAAAAGCTAGAATTAAATTTAGATTATGATTAAATTTAAAGCTATGATTGAATTTGTGAGAGTGCAACTTAGCAGAGTGAGGATTGCAACACCTTTGGTATCATGGATTTAATTAATATGTTGTAGGGACGGTTGGGAGAGAAAGGAGAGTCTGATTTTCAAATAGCTAACTGTATGTGATTCTCTGATCTCAGAAGCAAAGCTGTTGCATTCCATTCAAAGTAGTGCTCTATTTCAAATTAGAGCTGATTAAATGCATCTCTTCAAGAGTCCTGAGATGAATATAATGCTACAGGAAAGTAATTATTGGAACAAGGCTATAAAAATTTTGGTGATTTAGAAGCGATACTACACTATGCAACTCTGAAACGATGCTCATTGAGTGAGTGCGCCAACACAAATGCAGTTAACCTTGTGGTCGATTTCAATTAAACATCTTTTTTTGTCTCTTAAAATTTAAACAAAAACAGCACACAAACAGATTAATGGACTACGTGCCGGCCGCAGCGGGAAAGGACTTGCTGGTCAACGAGTTCCGAATATAACCGACACTTACAATTATAAAATCTTAATACCTACACTACGCTTTCACTACGCTACTAACACATAACGCTTAATGTATGTATGTGGTGGCCCCATGGATGAGGAGTCTAGGTTTTGAGCACATAAAAGATAAAAAATAAAGAAATATCCAATAAATAAATAAATAAATAAATATCTTTTCTGTAACATTATTATTTAGTAGGAGACTTAGCAATCTCTTATAGTCTTATTCGTGGTGTGAGAAAGCATAAGTGCATTGCTTAGCCACTATGTATTGCCATATCAAAATGACACAAACAACAACAAATGCATTGTGTAACATCAAATTGGCATGAACAAGCTTGTCCTACAATCGCTGTAAGAGAGGGCTTAGTCGCTGTTAATTATTTTTCATGTCATTTCATGAGCGCATTTAATTAAAATTTCCATTCTTTACTGGTCCATTTAGCAGATAAGCAAAATTCCTCAACATCTCACTTTTGTCCATTTGATAGTATTGATAGTTGTTATGATGTTTGAAGAACTCTTGGCATCTGCTATTTAGAACTAGACAATCATTCCATCAATTTCGCAGCGGCTTATCATTTTTTTGACAAGTAACTTTAGCTAGCTCTTAATAATCAACTATAGTTGCTTTTCGAACAATTTGCTTTTGTCATTGTCGTATGCGTATCCTTATTATGCATATCTACGCATACGACAACGGCAAAAGTTATGGAAAACTGTCAAGAATCTACTTGATGGTATTAAGTTTGCTTTTTCCTGTAAATAGTAGCACTTTTTAATGAACTTCATGAAAAGCTAGCAAGACATTCATGTTATCTGACAATGCTTCAATGCATTGTTAAAGTTGGGAAACTCTGTTCGGAACTGGCTTTTTCATAAATTGACAAGTTGTAAAAGTTTTTTAAGTAAGACAGGTTGGAAATTTTCTCTTCACTTTCAGCTTTTTGCTTGCTTTGTACAGTGCCAGAGGCTCCTCCTCCAAACTTTCTCGTGGAGAAAAGATCATCCACTTCGATCAGGGCTAAATGGGGGACATTTAGCAGTTCATCTCTTTGGAATGGAATTGGGCTTGGTTATGAAGTTCATTATAGGCTGAAGAATACAGTATCTGGTAGTTGGACTGCAGTTTTAATATCTGGTGCAAATAACAGACAGTGCACCATAACTGGCTTATTGAAATACAGAATATATGAGTTTAAAGTAGCTGGAAGGACAATCAAAGGGAGTGGAGTATTCAGTGAAATAAAGGAAGAAAGAACAATGGAAGATGGTATGTGATGGACTCTTGTATAGCAAATATTAGCTGCTTAGCGTAATTTGACATAGATACCTTGCGTGAGAAACTCCCTTCCAATCCACACATAAACATTGCATACCTATAAAGTTCAATCCCACGAGCTGGTCCGTCGAATATCGATATTCTATATAATAGCTAGTTGAGAATTGATGCTTGTTAGGGCTACGATCCATTAGAACACCTGCAAACAACTTTAACTGGGTACAGTGCTGACGTAAGGCAAATTATTGACAGTTGTAAAGCTAAGGGTTCTTCCACTCCAATCCATTAGGACAAAAGCTGTATTGAATATTATTTTAAAAACACAAAAGAAGGAA
Organism: Cassiopea andromeda; assembly: GCA_018155075.1. Classification (NCBI taxonomy): domain Eukaryota; kingdom Metazoa; phylum Cnidaria; class Scyphozoa; order Rhizostomeae; family Cassiopeidae; genus Cassiopea; species Cassiopea andromeda. The sequence continues at coordinate 386,766 of WIPJ01001684.1, forward strand.
ATTGAATGGGAAGTTAAATTTTTAGTCAAGCACTTCAATGATTGGCGAAATCTTTCACAAGATCAAAAGTTATGCATCAGCATTGCCTTACAAAGTATTTCTGGCAAGGTAGTTGTAATCAAACACTTCTGTTGTTTTTGCACTTCCGCCTTGTGAATATAAAAAAGAAAGCCCTGAGGCTTTAATCTTTCATAACAAAATACATTTTATATTTGGTTCATTCAGATAATCCTTGATATCTTTGCAACTCCTATCAACCTAGAACATTGAGATTTCAATGTCAACCCATTCCGCTCCATCGAGTTTATTGCAGCTGGATACCCTAACATAGTCCAGAGCACTTGAGCAATTTGAGATGCCCTAGGTTGAACAGAAACATGAGACTCCCTACAAGCGATATTAAAAGAAAATAAAACGTCTAATAATCAAACGCAAGATATATCTGCTGCTCCTTGTCTATTAAGCACCGGACACCAGAAGTCCTCACAATTTCCAGGCCTGTACCTCTCTCAAAGTGCCTGTCCACACTCTCTACTAAGCTGGACCAGCTTTCTTGCTCCAGCTGTCAAGGTGTAACACCACACACATCCTTCCCCATTAGAAAGAAGCCTCTATTTTTGGAAGATCCACTGACATGCATTATCACCTTATCAGAGTCGATTAAGAATAACTCTTGCTTTCACTAATTGCTATAGTGTTTCATCAGTTTCAGATCAAAAGCCTAGCATTCTTCTTATCGTTCTTTGATAACTCGAGCTCTTTAGCACTTTGATGGATTCGATACCTCGAAGTACTCTAATCATTGAAAACCGTTGAATTCACACGTAATATGTTTCCTATATTACCGGTATCCCGATTTCAGACTCATAGAAGGAATGTATACTAGAGCTGAAAAAGCAGCTTTTGAATGACATTAACAGTCAGGGCAACGACCAAAAGAGTACACAAGATCTCAGTAAACCTCAACATTCGACAAAAACAGGAATTAAGATTTCAGAATTCAATCTATTCCTATAGTCTTATCAAAAACCGGTGGACCGCACCCATGGTAATTACGAAGAGGCACTATGTTTTACCTGTTAAGCCCGAAGCGATACGTAAGGAGTACTTACATTTGACAGTATCACCAGTGTCTATTTTCAAACGACTTGCCTCATGACTCTTATTGTTATATTAGAAAACACTAGCATTATTTTTGATATGGAATAATCGTAATGATGAGATCTTAATGCTTGGTTTTTTCAAAAATTGAAATGTATTATAGTCATCGCAAAAAATTTTGCTTATCCTAAATATTTTTGATTCAGTCCCAGAATCCTCTCCACGACATCTGAATTTAGAGAGAAGATCATCCACGTCCATGCAGGTTACATGGGAACCATTTAACGATTCTTCCATTTGGAATGGTCTTGGCTTGGGATATGAACTTCAATATAGGTTAAAGCGTGTTGAACACGGTAGATGGAATTCGGTCGTGATATCAGGTGTCAGCATTAACCAGTATGTTGTAACAGGTTTATTTAAATACAGCATATACAAATTTAAAGTTGCTGGAAGAACGAGCATAGGAAGTGGTTTGTTTGGTGAAGTTAAAGAAGAAAGGACTATGGAAGATGGTACGGAAATATTCATCTATCTCAGTGACAACCATCTCCTGAAAAGCTATGTATTCTAGCATAAAGCATATAGAATTGTAAGAAAGTTGAAGCAGTATCGTTCATAGTGTTGCGATCTCTGTACCACAGTTCAACCTTTATTATAAACAAATACCAAGCTTCAATACTTCTAGCAAATTGGATTGATCAATGCATTGCCAGTCGATAATTGACAACAAATGAAGAAAATAAAGCAAAGCTATATCATAACTCACATATATTTTGAAATTATTTATTTCAGCACCAGATGGTCCACCAACTGCAGTTAAAAGTGGGCATTTGAATCACACCTCAATTTACGTCACATGGAACACCGTACCTAACCTGTCTCAAAATGGAATAATTGTCAAGTATAACATCGCATATAAACAGGCAAATTCATCAGAGGACTGGAAAGTCATTTCAGTTGGTCCCCAAATTTTCAGAGCAGAAATTAGTCAGCTGCAGTATGACAAAATTTACGAAGTTAAAGTTGCTGCAAGGACTTTAGTTGGGCAAGGGCCTTACAGTGCTGTAGTTTCAATAAGAACAGATGCATATGGTATGCAATTTATGATGCTATTAATCGCCATATTAGTTCATAGTTACTAGTTGATTATTAGTGTTTAAGATATTGTTATGGGATGTTATCATAGCCTTTGTGCCTTTGTCAAGAAATGTTTACTGCCTGGGCAAACCCTAGAGTATAGGATTTGCTAGTGCAAAAATCAGAGAAGAAATGTCAGGACTGGGAGCACTTTCTGGTGCAAAACCCTTAAATAATGCTTGAAAAAAGGATTTAGGTCACTCTCCAATTGCAGATTCAGATATGTCTTGAAAGCAAATGCATCCAATAAATTCTTAGCAATGGCCATTAATCAGCTGTAGTAAAACGTAGTGTGATCTCTCTAGTTGAAGTAACATAGTCAAGAAAGAGGATCTGAGGCAATGATTCAAGGAAAATTTTTGGTGCCATCTTCTGCTGGGGCTAAAAATGCGTCTCCCAATAACCTGTTTGCTATTAGCGATAAGAACTTTCGTTAATTCTGCTGAATCTATTGTACAAAATTTTATCCTTTGGTTTATAAGACATCTTTAATTGCAAAAAACCACTTACCATCATATTTTAAACCAAATTTGATTGATCAAGAATGATTTCTTTAACTCTATTGTAAAGCTTGTGGTAAAAGGGATACTGCCTGAGGGTAAAACTCCATTTACTGGGGGCAGTCTTCAAGAGTAGAGGGGCATTGGCCTTCCGAGTTTGTATACTAAGATTGCACTGTATGTTATGTGTAGAAATGTAATAACCTTTATCACGCATGATATTATTTCACACAGGTGAATTTTACACTGACATTGAGTACACCAATACTTCTCTCAAAAATCACTTGGCAAAGCGCAAGCAAGTGGATTCACTTTTGGAGTGTTTTCGTCTGTGTGTACAATGCGATGTGGAAGATGGATGCGCCTGTTCATCAATAAACTTCAGTCATTTCCAGATTGACAACAAGAATGAATGCGAGATTAACGATGCAGCTCACTATGAACATGTCACTGAGTTTGTAACTAGGCCAGGATTCCAGTACTATGAACGTCATTAGTAGTCAAATGTTACATATATATGAAGGAAACTGAAAGCAAGATTGACGAATGTAAATGAAAACTTAGACTGACTGAGATTGATTTTTGGGATTGATATTAATAGCGGTTTTAGTATTAGAAGTAGTAGCAATAGTTATGAATACAGATCGCACGTTTGCTATAGGTTAGGCTAAACTCTGTTGTGGGCCAATCCGATCTTGGAAGGTTATCTCTCTCTTCTTGAGAAAAGTTATTTCTATGTCATTTCATGGAAATCAAATTCAAAGTACAGAAATTATGTTATTGAACATCACAAACATTAAAGAGATATAGGCATTTATGCCTTTCTAGGAATGTAGTTAGCAGGAATAGATAGTTTCAAGTGTGTTAACTGAGGAATCAAAGCTATTGGTGCTTTGCAACTTTCAGCAAAGCAGTAAAACAGTTTATTGAGGCATATCAAATGCTATTGTTTAAATGCGCTGTGAGGCAGCACTTCATCAATTCAGCATCTTTAGCAGAGATTTATTCTCTTCCAACAAAATCCACTTTCGATGAAAGCCACTTGTCTCTAGCACAGTTGTAACAGAAATGGAAATTTGATAATTTTTATGAACCATTCTACTCAGCAATCAAAGTGCCAAAAAGTGTTGATAAGAATCTCAAGCATGAGGAAGAATGCACTATCTTTCTATTCTTCATGATAAATATTGGTTTCAAAATAAACATTCGACCTAAATACATAAGTTAATATAAAAGCAGACCTAGCTCAATAAGGATTTACTTGCAGCATTGCTTTATCATTCTGAGACATGGAAGAACAATTGAAGTACAAAAGTATGTTATTTGATGCATTCCTCGAAATATCAACTTTTGCCGGATAAAGTTTTTACTAGGTCTGTTAAGAAAAGTTATAAAAATCTGAAATTTGAGAAAATTTCAAGAGAATTTCTGATTCAAAGCACGATCAACTAAGGAAGTGCTTCAAAGCAATGATTCAATTTTCTGCAATGTAACAAGCCCAAACTTCACTTATCTTGTTATTGAGCAGGCACGTGAGCATTGTCTTATGTATCTTAAGTGGCCAATAGCACCAAACACAAACCAGCATGTATTAATTCCAATTTCATTCCAATTAAAAATGTTGAATTTCACTTTGATTTTGCTGTTTTTCTTTCTTACTTTTTGATATAATCAAAGTCCTTTCGATATTTAGAAATTGCTGTCTGGCACTTGAGCGACATCTTGTTACTTTTCCCTCTTTCCTATTATGTACTAGTTTTTTCCATTATTACAGTAAGGTAATAATTTTATTGCATCTCATTTACGTTCCCTGCCACTAGCGAAATTTGCTTCCAAATGCTAAATAGCTATCTGCTCTGACGAATCTTTTGTACGAACAAGACTACAAAATTTGACGCAAATGTAGTTCGTTTTCTGTTCAATCTTTTCAATCTTCCATACACTTGAATTATTAGCTAGTTCTGCGTCATGAACCAATCAGGGCTGGCTTTGCTATGGTTTTTATAACAGAGGATTGTAGGAATTTCAACACAAAGCTCTCTTTAGTAGAATTTTGTTAGTGAACGCCAAAATGAATTGGCACACAAGATTCCTCCGCTGATACGACAAGTCATTTTGCTATAGAAGTAGTTAGCAAAATAATGCTAAGCTCTATGAAAACGTAGTTGAAAACTGGTAATTGTAGATAAGTTATTTAAACTTAGCTTGCCTACATAACTAAACATCGGTTTACCTCTCAAAGTAAATTCGTGAACTCCAATGATGATTTGTGGCTCTACTCTTGCCAGCCCCATTATAGAATGGTAGTATAATTCGGCAATAGGGTAGCATATTGTCATGAAAGCTCAAACACAAACTTTATTTCTTTGATTCAAGTGCATATAATGTATTTGCAAAGTAAGAAATGCTATTATATTTTTCTCAGAGCCATACTTAACTTTTGAGCACCAACTACCATAAGAAGCTAGCATACAAATAGTCCATACCAGAATATTAATCATAACAGTTGAAGACCACAAGGGATCTAAGTCCAAATTTTGGTATATTGAGATTGATAGCTGATATGATAGTGGAGAAGCTGGGGTTGAATTGTATGTTTGCAAGAACGGTCGAAACCATTATTTCCATGAAAAACTGAGCTAGAAATAAACGCGACCCGTTACAGAATGATCCAAACCCGTGCAGTGCACAGTGAACCGATTAATTCCAAATCGCGTAATGAACACTTCAATTTAAAATTTTGAAATATATTTTGCCTTTTCTCCTATTCTTTCAAATGTAATTTTTATCGTTCTTCCCTTCTCATCTTCATCTATTTTTCCACGCCAGACTTAACTTCAGCCTATATTCTGCCCAAGTAAATATGATACTTGTAATAATAGTTTTTCAAACTTCTAGAAATTCAATATCTGCTAAATTACAATAATAAAAATTTCCGTTTAAGGTAGCGTATAAATTAATCGTATAATAGCAGACTATCTGCAAAACTAGCATTGCAACGTAAAAACTATTAAAATAGCAATAATAAGAACAATAAAAAAATTACAACATAGTAGAAAGAAAGACAGGTGTAGATTTTGATTAAATGAAAAGCCCAACAAGTCAGGATTATTACATTGTTTGTTGCAACAGCAGAAGACGTAATAGGAACATCTAATGACTATGTTCATAGCTTTCTTAATAGTATAAATTTTGGCAGATTTGTCAAGCATTAAAAGCAGTCATTCAGAGAATTTGTTCTTAATACCGTTTGTAATTTTTATATTTATATAATAAACATAAAAATACAGATCTTTCTAATGCTAGGTAATTTACATTCGGCTGATCTACGTACAGGTATTTCTATTAATCAAAGAAAAGAAAAAACAAGAATACGTCGTTGTAGCATGAAGAGTTAAACGGGAAAGAGAAACTATTAGTACGATAGAAGATCCGGGCTAGTCCATAGTTTGTTGTGTATGAAGAGTATGTAATAGGTTGTGCGAATTATTGTGCTAGTTAATTTAGTGATTATTTCGTTAGCACGGCCTGTGTTGAAATATAGATCGGTGCACATTTGAAGGAACGAATCGCAGGAAAGTACAAAGATCCCAAGAGAGCTTATAGGCAAGTTGAAAAATTTGACGAGACGGTATTTGCATGTATATCATGCAGAAAGTGGCAGTGTTCTTCAAACTTTCTACCAGCGTTGTTATTCAAATTTGTTTCAAAACCCTCGCTCAGTTCTACAAGATAAAGAGTATCAGAAGACGAACTAAGCATATCATGGCACAGGTTATCACCAGTGACAAGACCAGGGGAAAGATATTGTGTGAGGTCAACATAGAAAATACAGTGATTCAAACATTGCAATTATGAGGCCAAGAAGTTCAGTGCGGAGTCGTCTCTCCTTTTGAAGTGGCCCTCATTGAGATAAGTTTCACAACCTGAAGCAAAATGAAGAAAGGTCTCAGACAATAAATGAAAAGACCAGTCAGAAGTTTTGGACAGATTCCACAAGGTGAGATTTTTATGAGTTGCGAGTGTATTATTAAGTTAAATTAAAAATTTTTAGGTAGTTTACTTTGAGAGGAAGACCAAAGAGAGCAATTTTTATAAGACACTATATATTTCAATTTATGCAAAAAGTAGCCGTGAAAGAGCATCTTTTGTGCAAAAGTTTTTAGGGATTGAAAATCATGCTACTATATTATATAGCAGAATATTGGCATGGTTGATACCTTTCGGTTCAAAAAGAAATCTGTTAGTGTTAATTATTGTAAAAGTATGCGAGAAATCGCCAAAAGCCGCTCAAAATTGCAAGTTTCTGTTTAAGGTGATTTGCTAAGCAGAAGAACTGTATCACTTTTGAACTGTACCCTTTTTGCATTATCAAACCACTATTGGCACATATAAGATGATATTTGAAACAAATTGCACTGAAAATGCAGTTTTTTGGTACAAAAACTGGTGCTTTTTGTTTTCAGGATTCTTTAGTCGCCGTATAAGAGATAAGCCAAGACAAATAATAGACTCATGAAAATGAAACTAAAAAGAAAAAGCAAATATAGCACATTGAAAGCATTATATAGGACAGGAAATAGTATAAATTTGAATAAATAATCTCAAAAATGTACTTTTGATAAAAAATTTCTACTAGGCATTAACAAAAACGGTTTTCTAGACCTGGAAAATGAGGAAATTCAATAGCTGGTTCAATCCAAATGTCATATTGCAGCCAGACCCAGTTATTTCAGAATAAACAGTTGGGATTTTGGACAATTTTCGTCATTTTTGCGTGCATTAGCAGATATTATCCCAAAAAATAATGCTTGACCCATATGACATAAATATGGCTAACACAGTTTTTTCACCTAAGGATGTTGAGAAAACAGTAGATTTTTATCCTTAAACTATTTTGGGACGAAAGAAACACCATTTTCCCATTTTGCGGCTATGCTTAGCATTTTTCTCTAGGAGGGGTAGAAAAAATTCTTTCCTGGGTAATTTTTATTCTTACCTTTAGTTCAATCAAATGCAGTTATAAAATGCCTAAAGTAAAAGTTCTCCTACCTTTTCAGAAGATTTGAGGGGCATTCTTACAAAACATGGAAAATACTTTTCCTATACTTTCCCTATTGTTTTGTCGCAGTCCTAAACACTTCCTCAATTTGTTTCAGTTCTCCTCAAAATTGTGCAAGCTAATGATTTTTAAATTTTCATCTCCTAAATATATATATATATATATATATATATATATATATATATATATATATATATATTCTAGCAGCACAAAACGTGCAAATCTGCAATAATATATTTTTTGAGTTTTTATCACTTTCCGGCGCAGGGTGTTTAGTTGTTGTTCGTAGGTATCGTTTGCAAAAGCAAAGAGTCCAGATGTTACTATCAAAGTTATGTTGAAGAAAAGCATCTGCGTAAATCGAACCTGCAATACATGGAACAGCCTTGACCCATGTAGAGACACAAGTTACAATATCATCTACAGAGCAAAGTGACTTGTTCTCACTTTAGGAGCGTCTCTTACTGGATAGCTGTGGCTTGATGTAAATGGTGTCGTACATCTGTTAAAGCTATTGCTGGGTCCTCGAATATTGACACATAAAAAGCACGTCTTTATCGTAGCTCGAACTTTAATCAACTAACTAAAACACATTCGGCTAAGTTATTATAAGCTTGGCTATTATATGCTGGTCAATATGCCAAAGGAGTGTTGCGACGTCAATCACAACACATCCAAAAAAAGAATCACGACACGCTGATAGCTATCTGGTATAGTGTAAACGGAGTCCACAGCTGTAAATACTGGAAATAGAACTGCTAAAATACTGAAAAACAGCGCTTTTGATGTCCCCTGGTAGCTCACTTATACAGAGCTTTGGGTGGATTAGCATAGTTGACTTGATCTCTTTCGAGTTAAAACAGTTATTCTTAAAGTCATTAAGTAATTAGGCTCCTAAATAGATATGCAATCTGCTTCAAAGAAACACTGAATGCAGCTCACGAGACTTCAGAAATACTGCAACGGATTTGAGATCTGCCACTGAGCACACTTAAAGAATGATGCCTTCTCAAATTTACGTGTTTACAGAATGGCCTATAATTGAAACTTGAAGGGGCTAAATTCGAATGGCAAAACGCAACTTGAAGCAAGTAGAAGGGCCTTGGCAAGGTCATTTACACTATCAGAATCTACTGCTGAAATGAAATTATGAAATGATACATGAAATTCTGAGAGGCAAAACTTCCTTAACTGTTTCATGAAGATGACAATGTAAACTGGCCGTATAAATGTGTTCTATACGTACGAAAAACATCTCATCAGGTGATCATTTGCGGTCATGTGCTGTCTGGCACAGAACTATGGCTTTAAATAACATGCAATTGACCATTCAACCTATTTTGAAACTATCGAACGTTCCTTCATGTGGTTATTCAATTGAAAGCAATTGCAAATGTAGTGGAGGTAGGGGGGGGCGATCTATAGATATAGCAGAGTCAAGCTACCTAATTTACCCAAGCTTGAATAATAAAAATTATGCTAGCTAAGCTAGAGCAATAGACCCTAAAATTCTCTAGCAGAAGTTTGGTGATTTCTACACGTAAGAAAAGCATCTCATCAGGTGATCATTTGCGGTCATGTGCTGTCTGGCACAGAACTATGGCTTTAATAACATGCAATTGACCATTCAACCTATTTTGAAACTATCGAACGTTCTTTCATGTGGTTGTTCAATTGAATGCAATTGCAAATGTAGTGGAGGTAGGGGGCGATCTATAGATATAGCAGAGTCAAGCTACCTAATTTACCCAAGCTTGAATAACAAAAATTATGCTAGCTGAGCTGGGGACAACAGACCCTAAAATTCTCTAGCAGAATTTTGGTGATTTTAGCGTTAGGCTGATAAGGAACCTGTTTGCTCTAATTACAAATATTGAAGAAACTCATTGACATACAACAGTAGTACTAATTCAAAGCTTGCATAGCACTATGCTCAAATTACATCAGAAGACTTTGCTCTACTAAAATATGGCACATTTGTTTACAAGAAAAAGGCAATTGAAAGTGTTCCTGGAAAAGAATGTTGCTGCAATATGCTTTCTTTAATATGCTTTGAAACCATAAGCATTTGTCATTTTCCTTTTTTCTCGACTATATTCTATGAAATCTGAGTTCTGAAGTCCCTACCTTGAAGAAGTACGAATGCACGGACTAAGCTACATTATACGGCTGCTTTTAGGTCACGGTGAATTCAAATCGTTCCGGAGGACACAAAGGTGGCTTTAAAGTGGCAGTTACTTGATTCGTGGTGCAAACATAGCATTTTATTCCGCTGCCACCAAAATTCAACTACGTAGTGTGCAAAAACGATGCAAATATGTGTAAGAATAGGTCCCACTTCTCAAGAATAGAAAGGATTGTTTATGTTTCATTATATCCTCAGAATTATAACCGAAGTAAAAATTGGACGTCAGAAAAAGAAAGAAGTTGCTAGCAGCGATCATAGATGATATCAGTTCAATACAGAGCTGCTAAATTAAGTTTTCAATAAGTAGAGCTTCTTACACATTTTCAGGAACTCAACAGGAATCAAAGTTGCTTGAATCATTAATTTGCTATTGCTTTGGCCTCAGCATTGAAGAGAATGATAAACAGCACGCCAAAAATATTATTTTCCTAAATTCCCAAAATATATCTAAATATAATATCACCAAATCTGAAAGCCCAAAATTGCATTTACTGCAAATTCAACACTTGGTTTAAAAGATGAGTTCTGTAACACCACAGCAGTACTTGCTATGAAAGTTGATCAAAATCACCTAGAGCCTTGCACCAATTTTTTCTCCCTTTCCTTCCATAATTGAGTTATTCAAGTCAAAGTTAAAGCCATGATGTAGCTTGCTTGCTGAGTAGTGAAACGCAGTCTTGCAGCCAGTGGCAACCCTAAGGGTGTTCATAGGGTATTCTCTAAGCGTAGAAGCTAGGGGACGGTTTAAAAGCATGAGAATCTTAGCTAAAAGCAATGGGGGAATTCTACTAGGCAAATAGTAGCTTAAAGATAGTCTCGTTAATGTATATATGAATTGGAAAGCACGCTTCATGTGATTTTCAGTTAGCCTCCATTTTGAAGGTTGCTGCAAAATCAAAAAAATCCCTTTCATTCCATTACTTGACGTAATTAAGTAACAAGCTGCACACTCCGAAATCTGCCTCAGAGAGATCTCCCTTCAGACCTTCTTTAAGCTAAAATATTTTCAGAATGATTGCCACGACGATCATCGACACATCCATTATTAATTGAGATACAAGTTACTTAAAAACACTTCAATTGAAATAATCAGGTTGACATAATCAGAGCATTTCCAGATAGCTTATTCCATCTTCAGCTGCTATAAATGAATATTCAAGGACTTTCATCGATATGCCAATTGAAAAAAAATTGGAAAAAAGGGCAAAAGTGGGTAAAAAAGGTTAACGGGTGGGAAATGCCGAAATAAGGAGATATGTGAAAGCTATTGACTAGAAAACAGGATAAAATACATAAATATAGAGGTATTTATGGAGAAAAATAACCGATAACATCAAAACAAGAAACCGACATAGATTAGAAAAAGCACAAGGGTATTGCAGAATTTTGTTAGTTAAGTGTCGGTCGATCTCATTGGAAAAGCCAGCTCTCGTGAATAAGTACATCAAGCTCACTACTAGCATTATCTGTTATACAAAAATAATCAATGGAGGCGCTATGGCCAGTGTCATTAGTGTGGTCCCTAATGAAGAAGGAGACGCCTTTGATGTCTATCCCTTTTTGGTTTACCCTTAAATGCTCCCTACATCTATCAATGAAATGACGTGATGTTTTTCCATAATAAGTAATATTGCAACTACTGCACGTATACTTATAACCAACTGACGAGTGAACATGATTCAGGGTACGATCTTTAAAAGGAAAGAATTTGCAATGCGCTTGGCTGATTGAAAACAAACTAAAAATCAATATGAGGATAAATCTTACCCAGAATTTTATTGAGCTTCTCTTTAAGGCGAATGTTATGTACTTCCAAATATGGCAGAAAATATAGTACAGGAAGTCTAGGGACATTTAACGACTTACATTTATTGATATACTGTCTATCCAGAAAGTTCGTAATAACTCGATCAATGAGATAGATAGGAAACCGATTCTATTGGAGAAAACGCTCTATACTACAGACGTGTTCGTGAAAGGAAAGATATGAAGAGCAAATGTGATAAGCATGGTAAATAAGAACAAATATAAGGTTGATCTTATATTTAATAGGTGACAGACTTTCAAAGATAATATATAACCCAGTGAATTTTACTTTGCCATATGAATTTATAGATAATCTATTTTCAGAATGAGCTACTAATGCATCAAGGAACTGCAAAGAATCACTATCCTTACTGTCTTGAGCAAATATAATATTGGTGGTGTTGACGACTCTAACACTGAAGGAAACATTGAACCTGAGTATTATTCTCAAATTGGCAGAACATATCATTAACATATTTGATGTGAAGTAAGGATTTGAAGTCAGGAGGAAAATTAGAAAGAAAATTCTTTTACAAAGCGCACATTAAGAGATTAGCAAAGGCAGGTCCTAGTGGAGAGCCCATGGCTACACCATCAATCTGTTCGTACAACTGATTATTGTAAATGAAGTTACCTTCTATAGCAAATTCAAGAAGTTTCTTAAAATGACAAATATACCAGTTTCAGTAAAGAAGCTACCCAGAATAGTATCAACTGTCTCATCTAGAGGAAACTAATTAGAGGCTCAAAACATCAAAACTGACCATGGCAGTGCTATGAGGAAAGCTAGTGTTAGTAAGTTTGTTAACAAATTAGAAATAACTACGAACAGTATACTGATTACTAGTAAGCGACTGCAACAGAGGAACCAAGAATTTGGCCAAACCATAATTATAAGTTCCAATAGCCGACATAATGGGCCAGGCAGAACAATTCTTCTCATGTACCTTAGGAAAGCCATATAAAATACCTGGCTTACTGCATTGAAGCAAAAGCTCATGATAGAAAGATGCAGAATGGACTTTTTTAACAAGTGTACCGTTGATGAAGCGAATGAGTTGATCTTCGCATTCAATGCGGAGGTCTTGCATGTCAACATCAAGTTTCTTAAACTTACATGTGTCCGATAGTAGTAAACTTGATTCACTTATTCACAAACCTTGCTTATCTTTAGAGATCGACCTACGCTTGAGCAGCAAATTTCCTTGTGCCTTTTCCAGTTCCTGTAAGTTTCTTGTTTTTATGTTATCCAATATGTAGCCCCATAGTTATCTCCATATTTAAGCATTTCATCCTGTTTTCCTGTTATTAGCCTTCATGTATCTCCTTATATCTGCATTTCCTGCTTGCTTACTTATCTTACCCATTATTGCCCTTTGTTTTCCAAATCTATTTTCAATTGGAATATCCGTAAAATTCCTTGAATGTTTATTTATATTAGCTGAAAGATTGCCCTATCCTACAGATATCATTCCATGGCGCAACACGACGATAGCAGTCGGTATCGTGTAAACGGGATCCAAGACTAAGACCATTACTAAGAATATTCAGGCTTGATAATTATGAGATGTTTCAAATCGACTCGAGCCATCATCAGTAAATATATATATAAGAAGAGGGGGGAAATAAATGATAAAGGTAGGATCAATAATCACATGAGAGGAAACATTAACAGAACGTGAAAAGAGTAAGAGCAGACGTGATAGGAAATTTAAAGCTAAGCAAATAAATAGAAAACTGTAAGGGAATGGCTTTATTCAAAACTATTTTCCAAATATCCCAGGATATTTACTGAATACGTTGCATACCCTGACGGTCCGCCTCAGCTTGCAGCCATTCTGTTTTATGAATATTAATGAGATTTGACGTGGTTAATGTAGAAATGCTAAATAAAAGCACCTGTCTGACAGTAAGGCACTATGTAAAATTGTTCTGTTAGCCTGTGCTAATACAGTCATCAAGGAAAATATGTTTCCAAGGAGACATGAAATTGTATACCGAACAATACTTAAAACTCTAAACAAATATTAATTTTGTGAATGACAATACAGTATACAGCCACCAATGACCTTAGTACATGAGCAAGGCTGGCCCTGATAACCGAGGTAGAGGAGTTTAGGCGAGAACTCTTGGCCAATAGAAAACATGTGTTATTCTGGAAATCTAATTGCATGGTAACAGGGTCAGCCCTGGTAGCTGAGATTCCAATTTAGCATAGCAGGGCTGGCCCCTGTTATCAGGGGTGAATATTCAGCATTCTTCTCATGTAATCACCAATTAGGGCTGTGGACGGGGCTGGATATCAAGTGTTCGCTCAATATTCGGCAATGTTCCATCATGCATGCTCTCCAGCCAGGGAACTGTGTCTTCTCCTAATACAAGTACTCATCTTTACTCTCAAATTCTTCCTCGTTTGAATTTTCTTTGTTTTCTCTCAGTTCTACGATGGTTTCTTAGCAGCGTCACATGTAGCATTTCTGCGATAGCGATTGCTTTAATGAAGCACAAAATGATGTCAAGTGCATTGAATTGCAGCAAGAGTGATTCAAGGATGTCCATTCTGCATCTTAAACTGAGAAACTTAGGATTATAGTTCAATGATTTCAATCCACCATACTGGTAAACAAATGCATTCCCCTTGACATAATCTCTCAGCCCCTAGGCGAAGCTCGTCATGAAATTGCAAACAATAGTCTATCTGAAATAAGAGGACCAGCCCTCTTAACAGTGCCAGCCTTGCTCATGTAATCAGCCCCCTAATGAGGATGCTACTTGTTTGGAGCGTTCCTTATTCTGAACAAACTTTAAATCTCTACGTTTTTCTTAATACGCTTTCAATTTTCATTCTGCTTAAATCGAATACAAATGATTCCAACTCTTCCTTAATGTGAAATATTTGTTCACACCTCTGGCCAAAAATGCTGTTAGCTTCTCTAAGTGGTTGTTTGAGCTGCATTCCAATAATACTACAGGAAGCAAACCAGGTCTTCAATGATGAACCTCCGTTTCCTAATAGCTTTTAATTGTATTGAACACTAATTCCTAGTTGTACAAAAGGAAAGACTTCAAGAACTTCTTAAATAGAAGCTTGGAAGCTACCGTTTTCCAGTGCATTTCAAACACATCTCAGAATATACCTTGAAGAAGACTGTTTGCCATCATAGTATTTGACAAGATGATGAGAAGGATATTCTTTCTGTTGTTGACACTCCTTGTATCGTTCGGTAGTGCGTCTTTGCCATCAGGTAACTAGCACAAATTTTCTGCTCTATCTGCTTTATCATTAATGACGGCAGTCAAATTCTTCTATTAGAAGTTGCTTAGAGGCTACTAGTGCTTGTATATTATTTTCCTCATATGGCGGGCCATTATTCATTGGGGCGCTTAGTTGAGGCATTACTGTATTTTTCGAAAGTTCTCGAGGAACATGAAGTGCGCTTGGGGAGCTCACACTCCTAGAAAATACGTTGTACAAAAATTTTGCTTATCTTGCAGTTTTGTGGGAGGTCTCATAACATTTTGGACAGCTTTACAGGATGTCTTTGATCAATTAATTTGTTTAGATAATTTATCAAGCATGCTAGTAGCAGTGATATTAGTGAACGAGCTGTCTTTATACAATTGTACTACTAGTCTACAAAAGCGAACACAATACACAATACACAGAGTTTATTAACCTCATTCAGTACACTATTTTGAGTACACAATTTTCTTTGTCACCAAAATTTACATGTGAATATATGACGAGACTGAAACATATTAGCAAGCGATAGTGATGTTCTGGGGCCAATACTTTCATATATACGCTCAGAATTGTAACTGATGCCAGTACAATTCGAGTTATAGCGAACGCTCACTATCAATCTAGTAATTTAATTTGTAAGGCAGGTTAGGGGTGGGAGTGCCTGCCATTAGAAGGCACCTTTAAAAAGAGCAATACTATAGTGTAATATAATGTTTCTGGTCTAAAATAATTTCTACAGAAACTTCATAGCGTGTATTTTATCTTGATACTTAGATGGATGGACACATTGTTCAGAAAGACACTATCATTTCACATTTTGATGAATCTGCCAAATTGAGTTCAATTCTGTTTGAATATATTATCATGCAACATTCTCTCTGAGTTAAGCAAGCAACTGTATGGTAATAATGCTCACATTTATTCGTATACAATAGACGAATAAAAGCGATAGAGTCTTGATTGTCATACATTCCTGTCTACAAATAAAACTAGTAGTGTAATATCAATTACAAAAATTATTAATAGTCATGTTCTATCTATGAGATTCCTTCACTTGTTCAACAGTGGTGTAGAGCTGGGGGGCTCAAGGGGCGTAGCCCTTATGGTTTTTCTTGTTTTAGAGGCACCGGCCCCTTTGCTCTTCTCAGCAAGAACTGACTTCTTAAAGTTTATTAACACGGCTGAAGTGACAGAGCAAAGTAATGACAGGGCAATTGCTAGAGAGAGTCTGGTTCCACGTTCAGAGAACAGGTCATCATTTAGTTTATTATCGTAGAAAGTCAGTTTAATCTAAGAATATAGTGACTGCATTCAGAGAGTTCGTCAGTGATCCATGAATTGTTCAAACAGAGACTGATAAAATTTTATTTATATATTGAGGAGTTGCAACGATCTTGGCCATAGTCCTAGGCCTAAAGTAAAGAATACAATACAAAAGGCTATTTGATGCTGTGTCTTTTGATGCAAATCAAGGACTGTCTAATATGAATTAAAAACTCACTACATATGACATCAACTGCACACTATGATACATGACACGTCAAGATCACGATACACCTTGACAGAACAACACATTGCCAGGAAAGGGTGTTTACTACACACAACAGGACTCCACAGGTACGCAAGACTGAAGCATGCAGCATGATGACTAAAACATCAAACTCAATACGTCACAAAATGTCTTTCCAACAAGCAGTACTAAAGTATGTTTATTTCATAAATTGACTGCCTGTTTATCATGGGATGCCACAAACGCTAAATCAAAATGGCCCGAGAAACATAAAGGTGCAAGTGACAATAGAGCAAGACAGCGCAAAAGCATTCATCAATCAGTGCGTTACACATAGTCGAACAGCTTTTCTTCTAATACATCACCATGTGATGCTTTTTCAACAGGAAGGTTTTTCCAACGACTTCCTTTAGGAATGACTTTTTCATAACATAAAATCGACACTGTATCAATTTTTTCCCATTAACTTTTATTACAATCTTCATTTTCTTTTATGCATCGTTCGTCTGGAGTCTGGTTAATATCATAGCTTCACGTCTGTGAACCAGAGAAAGAATTTGCTTGCTTAGTCATGTCTATAAGGAGGCTTAGCAATCTTACAAGCTAATTTAGTTTAAGAAGAACGGTTAGTGAACGACATTCGGTCGAGGAAGACTTGGTTGTGTCTTCTATTAAAGAATAAAGATTTTTTGCTAGATGTTTCATTAAACTATCTAGATGTAGAGTATATGTAATTTCCTCAGAAGTGCAGCATTATTTTGAGTCTACAAAAAGAGGAAGGTTGATCTAAAAGAATTGGCAGCTGAGGTAAGGCTTGCCTTCTTCTGAACTCTACGTTAAGCTATGCTTTCAAACTGGAGCTAACCTCTTTGCCCTTGAGTGAATTCCATTATTGCATTGCCTCGTATTGGAGGACAACGTTCTTTGCTACAAGGCCTCTTTTCGAAATGAATTAATTTGCACATGAGCCACCTAGTCAAAAATTTAGTTCTAAACCACTGTTTTGACTTGGTACTGGAATCGGTCACCTGCTACAAAAAAATCAAGGTGAATGCACACATTTTTTACATTTTAGAATTCTATCAGCCAACACCCGGAGTATACTTTGAAAGATGGACATCTTCATCTTATTACGGAATCTCAAATTTCAACAGTATCCCTAATTACCCAGATTGCCCTAAACATGCTTCAAATTCTGATAAATTTTCATACTCTAATGTTCACAACGGATACAAACAGTATGGACGCTTTCGTGCATCATTTGTCTCAACTCAAACTGGAGTTCACAAATTTTTCGCCATATTGAACGACAAAGCTCAAATTTATATTGAATTGAATCCGACTGGGATGAGGAAGATATTTGATGTTGGTTCAGCGACAGATGACGATTGGAGCCATAGGTAAAGTAGCTTTAGTATTGGAAGAGATGTTTTCTTAATATTACACTACAGAAAATTATGTTCTTTAGAAATATTTTAGGACTTTATGTAGTTACGGTGAAGTGGAACTAGTAGAATATAGCAAATTGAACTATTTGGTTATATAAAGGAAGTCTTTCCTACGACTTCAAACAGTCTGAAGGATGCGGCTTGCAAAGCTTTTCTGGGGGCTTTGCCCCTAGACTACCTCTTTCCTTCTGTTCTGGGGAATTTCAGTTTATTTCCCAAATAAATTTTCACAGTTAGATGTGAAAGTGAATGCCATCATCATACATGACATTCATTTAGCATGTCATTCAAATATTTTATTATTATTTCTATCATATTTGAGCTTCACCGAAGCATTCCAAACTTTGAAATACATAGTAGTCTTTGATCAGTCTCTAAGTCTGCTCTTGAGCGCGGGCTGGTTTTCAAAGCCCTTATCCCCAACAAAAGCACTGCAAGCAAGTTCAATGACATCGCTTCCTCCAGCTGGCTTTTCTTCCCTACACCAAAGAAGTAACCTTAGCAATTTTCTTGTACAAGGCATTTATTATTTCGTTTGACTTCGAATTTCATAAGTTACAACTGAAGAAAAGAACGAAGCATATGCTGCTAAAGATATTAACTATTCTAACCATAGGAACACTATTCCCACACAATCAGCAAAAGCTCTCAACTTCAAAAGTTCCTGTACACTATGGCGAGTGTAGGCTTTCAGCTGACAAGCTAGAGATACCTTGGCTTTATCCTACTTATAAACCAATTTAGTTTGGAGGCCCGAGTTAAGCCTGATGGTATATTTAGCGCCTACCTTGGATGAATTGAATTTTAAGCAAAAGTGTGAATTGGCGCTATATCAGCGACAAAATTCATTTACACGACATTTGTAAAATTGAATTGAATTTCAGACAATGACGAGTATTCCAAACACAATGTTTAACAAGTTCTCCAGTCTATTACCCCCTGGTGAGAAGCATTCACCTTAAAAAAATATCCCCAAAAAGTGTGAATGATGTAAAAGTATTTGAAGATTGTGCGTTTTCCGCAGAATAATGCGTAAATTTTAGCCAAATGCACTTTCCTTGAAGTTCAACAGATTTTAAAAAGTAAATCAGACCCAACATAAGATCTTCTTCTAAAACAGTGTAGACTGTTCAGTTCTAGATAAATGGATTGCGCTTATGTGCAATCTTTTGCAGGTCAACTACCAGTTGAAGAAGCTATCCTTTGCATATATTTTTAGTTCATTCTCTTAAATCAGATTGATATATTTATCCTAAAAAGTCTTTTGAGCATCACGTAGAACGATCATGTAGATATCAGTACATCATATTTGTTGCTATTCACATCAGTCGTCTCGATACTGAGAAGAGACAATATATACCTTTGCATGCCAGCGGCTGTGATATATCCAAGCAATAGATAACCTGTGCCACAGGAGTATATTTTTGAACAAATAAGGAAGGTAAAAAGGACGATTGTTCATAGTGAACATAACAGAGATATAACTACATGTAAATATATGTAATATATATGATAGTATGAACCCCATATATTTATTCTAACTACTAACTTGGAAAATTCCTATCACTGTATGAGAGCTCCAAGGAATTTTGGCAGACATTGTAGGTAAGAATAGCTACAGTCTTGAAAACCTCTCTTAGCATGTGAAATCCAATTCAATGTCTTAGAATAGTCTAGATTATTCATTTGATTTGACTTTCTTTGGCAAAAGCTACAAGCTCCTATTTGAACTTTACATGCATTTTAGAAAATGGTGTGATTATGTCAACCTAGTGAAAGGGTTCAGGTATGAGATCATTGTTTATTACTATGGAAATGGAATGATACCAGATTTCTTCAAGCTTGGAGTAAAGCTTCCTGACAATACCGAAGTAAAGCCCATTAACAGTACTTATCTAAAGAGGTCAATGGGTAGGTATTGATAATTATTTTGATTCAATAGAGTAGATGGTAATGACGATTAGTGGTTGTTTAGAAGCAATTTATTACTAGGAGGAGCTTAAATGCGAGGAGGATATATTCACCACTTCAATAGAGAAGAAATAGAGATCCCAGTCGTCAAGTTCTAAAGCTCTGCTTTTTGCAGGTCAAAAGATCGATATTCCCTCATCTGCACACTTTTTGCAGGCAGAGTGTTCCCGAGCTGGTAATGGTAGCCTGTTTTTGCCAATTAATGCTAGTAAACAGCTATGACAGCCTTAAGAAAATATTAGCCTCGTTTTTTCGTCTTCGGGATAAATTAAGAGAATTGAAGTTCAGATAGAGTAATTGTTATAAGAGAAGAATTTGCAACCAAGAAAAAAAATAGTTGTTGTCAGTTACTAAGCTTGGTTGAGTAAAAGTAATCAGTTTCTTGAGTGTAGTTCACTCGATGACTCTCTTAGCGTGAATATGAACGGCAGAAAGCCTGCTACACTGATATCTTATTTTCATAAGGTTCATGTATCTAAAAACATAGGAACTAGCAAATGGTCAAGCCTTTCCTTGCGCCCAAGAGCTTAACATTCTCTTCAATGGTGCCGTCACTATGATACATAAATGAAAAAAGTTGGGTATATTCCAAAAACATTAGTGTATGAGCGGCAATATTTTTGAAGCTAAAGAAAATTCTGTTACTTCTTGATTAACTGAGGAAAAGTAAATAGATGGGTTAGTGTGGAGTGGAAATTCCTTGTGAATATTTAATAGAAGATAATACTAAAGCTGTGGACTGGCTTCTGCAAAAGATTTAAAAAGAAAAGCACATTTGCATAAACTTGATTGCCTTCAACCTAGAGCGAAAGTCTCGAAAACAATAACCGCCAGAGATATAAGACATGACATTCAGTGTATGTTGTTTCCCCTATTTTGCAGGGTATTTTTTCAAGTTATTGTTTTCAAGCAAAATCTGTTTTATTGATGTCCTCTTCAACAGAGTGTTAATATACCGCGGATAAAGACATAGTTTCCGCTGTCCGTCGTACATAATGGGAAAACATAGCATTTCTTATTGGATTTAGCAGGGACTTCCAAAAGTGCGTCTTAAAGAGGTGTCTACTTTATAGAGGTGTCTCCTAAGAGAGAGTTAGCAGTAATATTAAGTTACTCGTATACATGCCATTTATAGAAGCAGCATCTTGCCATTCATTCTGTCCTCTAAATGCTGAACACTGTCAAAAGTGTATATGCGCAACATAACGGGTACAACGTCATTATTATGCAAAGCTGATTTGGCAACTTTTGGCAATTTTTCAAGTTAAATTTAGCAACAACTGCTTTCAAATTCCATTTGGCAATTCGATTTGGTAGGGCATTCATTGAGATTTCATTACTTTTTGTAATATACACTGAAAAAGCTCATTACGCAGTGTGTGTATTTACCAGATGCATGATCGATCATGTGAACGAGAGCTCTCATTTGATACGTACTTAGATTGCGGAAATTAGTAGGTTGTGCAGTTCGCCAACCCTGATTTCACTTGCTGATTTAGGAGACAGCTACATGTTTTGATGGAATTTAGCAATAAAATTCACATCATGTTGAAATAGTTTGACAACTAGCTAGGGCCTTTCTTAAGAGTTTTCGCAGGGGGGGGAGCATTTTTAGAAGGGACTTTTAAACCATAAATATGTGGCAACTAAAGATTGCCTACGTTTAAAGGTACAATTGAAACCAATGGTTTTTACTTTCGTGCCCAGGTAAGCACAAGTATAAATGTTCATGAATAATGCAGGCTTCCATGTTTTCGAAGGAGTGTAAGGAGGGCAGCTTTGCACTGTGTCAAGAACAGGTATCGAGAGGTAATTGCTACTAAAATCTAAGATGTGCATGCAAGCAAGGTCAAAGTAGAGAGCGAAGTCTGGAGAATAGCTCCCAGAAAAAAGTTCTTAAGATGAAGTCTCTAGGACATCGTAGAACACCTTATCAATTGCATTCATCGTCAGTTTTACGGCTTCAACCAATGTTTGAAGATTACAGTTGAAATTTGAATAGGTACAACAAACTTCCTTTATGTTGTTATTTGCTCGCGTATTATGAAAGGGGTATTTTGGCCAGTTGGGAAACAGGTAGAAGTTCCGGTGGGCCCTCCTAACAGTGATAGCTGCTATACTGCCTATGCTAAAAAGGCTCCTATTCACAATGAATGGGCTCCCATAGAATTCACACAATGAATTCTTACAATAAATGAATCTACACACATCGGATTTCCCAGTCCTATTTTTGTTGCCACATCGTCCTGTAGCCAATGCTGAAAACAAAACGGCGTGGACCGTTTCAACTTATGAGAAGAAAAATTGATCTATTGGCAAATTAATGCACACTGCCTTTTCCATCTCTTATTTTAAGGTCTCCTTTCTCCAACAAAAGGCATGTTGCTGATTAAAATGAAAAAGTAAGATGTTGGCCTATCCATCCATTGCTAATGTGCGTAACTGTGACAACTACGCCGACAAGTAGGATTGTATCTGAAATTTTAAACTATTAACATATTGACTAGGGAGGCAGTTCTCCTAACTGGAGGGACCGTAAAGAAGGCTGCGGGGACCAAGGTCCCCCAGTTAGTAAGCTAAAAAGGCCCTGCAACTAGGTTGAATTCACGTTTTAAATGGTATCTGTTTTTGCACCCATCCAATTTATTTACGGGTGGCATGAGTTGGAAATTTACGTGAATAATTTCTACAATACTTGAATTCCTGCTTGGCAGTGTATATTTGCAAATTTTTGTGTCGTATAACTTGATTACCATATTGTAGTTTATTATCTTGATTTTACTGAAGTAATGCTTTGCTTGGCAAAGGCACGTTTATGTTTTCCGTCTCAATTCACTAGCAGTTGTATCGAAATGACGACATAATGTTACACATTGAAACTTATACCGATTGCTTTTTTATAAAATGCTTATTAAATCACATCGCACATTGCTCTTGCTTGGAGCCCCTCCAACACCCTTCGCCGGTGGTCATGTAGTAGGACTACAAGTACGTCACAAGTAGCCTCTCTATCACGTTAATTCTAATGTATGGACTTTCTATTTCTCCTTCACTCTATTGTACTTTAGGTAATCACTTCCTGTAATGAATCTGTATTTAAGTTGTAGTCACATGTAAATTCTTTAGTCAGAGTCAGAGTCAGTTCTGGACTCAGTCAGAGTCAGTCAGTATCATGATGATTGTCAAACAGCAACGTCTTACTTCTGGCTCCATGTCTCCGCACGTAAAACTGGCATTATTGTAAGACCGATCCCTCTTACAGTCACTGTCCCCACTCCTCCTGTCAAGCTATCATGGTTCCAAGCTTTATTGTGGATGAAATCTCAGGGGTACTTCTCAAGGAGTATGTCAAAATTGGTTACAGCTGAGGAAATAATGAATAACTATAAGTATCTAAAACAACTCTTTTGTTCTTTCATAAAACTACTTTGTACGTAGAATAGCTGCTAATTTACCTTTTACGTACTATAGAGTCACTCCGACTCATATCAAAACGAATTTTGGTTATTAGAGGGACAAGGGGGGTGTGATCAGAGTCCTCCCCAGGTGCTGCTAATGTCTGCAGATGCTAGGAGAAAGTTTTGATCAAAAGCTAAGCACTCGAGAAATACTCAGATGCTTCGGAAATACCTAGCAAATTTAGCGCCGGTGCCCCGATGTTTCAACCTGAAAAATAAACTTTGGTTGAAACACAGGATCTCCAAGCATTCCATGAAATGTAAAGATTGACAACATTAGGCTACATTGCATGGTTGACTAATCTGTGCATTTTCCATGCTTCTGAAATTATGTAAGTTTCATTTCTGAAATGAAAAGCATGTCTTCTAACATTACTACAAATGGAATGGTCTCCTTGCAAACAAATGCGACAGCTTTCAGTTCCCTGGAAGTCAGTCATACGATACATTGGCAAAGACATTCAACATGAATCCATGTTATCTAGGTAACCCTGCTTATATCATTGCAAATTGTTGCTTTATGAGCCTTCACAAAAGCAGTTTGATTACTATGCATTGAGGTATATTAGATATATGTCTGTTCCAGAAAGCGGAAATTGCAAATGTAAAATGTTCTGTAAGGATATTTGCAGAGAACTTCGTGGCAGAAAAGAAGCATGTACACTAATTTTTGATTGGCTATACTTACACAAAGTTCTTACATAGGCTCCATTTGCATATATCACAAGCTTAAACTTTTAGAAAAAGTCCTATGGATGTAAAGCCTTTGAGGGTACTAGATTTAGCTCAGAAATGTTGATTGTTAAGCTGGGAACAGAGAAATCGCCAGACGGCCCATATTTCACTAGAAAATCCAGATATTAGCTAATCCTTCAAAGGACTCCTACGCATGAATGACATATGTAAATAGCGAGAAATTACCACGGATGTGCCCCCAAAAAGACATTGGATTTAGAGCGATATTGTTGATTGATAAACAGCGAAGGAAGAAAACTCCAGACCGCTCCGGTTTCACCATACCGCCCATATCCCCTTACTTTATCGAAAGGTACCGTCTAGAGGCTCGATGCTCTTCATTTGCCTGACAATCTGGATAAACCAGCTTGAAAAAGGGGAGATCGCATCAACATCTTTTAGGATCTAATGTTTAATACAGGAAAGAGGGCCCAATAATAAAAGCAGTGGTTGTCAACCATTTCACTGGAGCAGAACCCTAAGGAAATATTACAGTGACTCGAGGAAACACTGTCTATCTATCTGTAAAGGAGAATTAACAAAATGCTGATTGCAGCATTCGTGTAAATTCTGACGGAACCCATAAAGGATACTGGCAGAAACCTGGTCGAAAGCCACTCATCAAAGGTGGTGATCTCCAAGCATAGCATGAAATGTATTGATTGATTGCATTAAGCCACATTACAATCTGGACAGATCTTTGAGGCTTTATTTGCTACTGAATCATGTAAATTTTACTATTAAGCCATTGGTGAAATTAAATAATAACTTTTTCTAGATTATTACAAATGGAATGGTCTCCTTGCACACAGATATGAAAACTTTCAGTTCCCAAGCTATTCTTATTATACATTGGGAAAAGTATACAGCATGAATCCAAGTTATCCAAGCAACCCTGCTTCATATCATTGCAAATCGACGCTTTACGAACCTGTTCAAAGTCAATTTGATTACTATGCATTGAAGTACATTGGATATATGTCTGTTCCAGGAAAAGAAAATTACAGATTTAGAATGGAATGTAACCAGATTTGCCAAATTAATATAACAAAATCTGGATCTGAAACAGCTCTTGGTGATTATGTTTATCAAGGTAACGGAAGGTAATAATTAATCTCCCAGAAGTTCAGTATACGCATAGAGAGAACAGCAGCAAATAGCAATATACATTGTAATCTTAACTTAAAATAATAAACTTATGCAATGCCCAACTATTAGGGATTCTAAATCACTTGCAAAACTATGTGAATCATCGTACCTAGCAATGTGCATCATGCTTCTGTTGAAACCTTTTCTGGTATTTCAGGAGAGGAGCAAATTGCTATTACATCTAAGCCGTGTTGTCTATCACCAAAAATATTAAAAATTTTTCGTTAAAAATGCTTCCTCTTTTCCTTCACTTTAATTGGCATGTAGAGTAAATAGCTGTTTAGTTTGTGTCAATAGAAAATAATGCATATTGATCTCATACTTTTTAGTGTAGCAAATGCAATTTATAATGGCTGCATATATTTCATCCATATTCACTCATACTGAATACTCGCCAAGTTACATAAAATAGTATAAAAATATCAAAGGTGCCTGGCAAAATGCAACAGGATTTAAATTTTTGAGAACAGCTGAGTTTGAGATCGCTAATCAACTAACAAACTGATTAAATATTATTAATCAATTAACTGCAATTGTGTACAGCAGCTTTAATGCCTTTTATCAAACTGTTATTACGTTTTAGTGAACTTTTCATTAAAATGAATGCTGGTGAATTGTCCGACCAAATACTGTATCCTGTAACGGTCTTTTTCTGTGAAAGTTATGGATATGAGTACATTAAGATCTCCTACAAGAAACGTGGCAGTAGCTATTCAACTTCCTGGGCTGGAAGACTTCAAAATCTTCTCCAAGGTAGATTAATTTGCTGAATAAATACTGTTCAGACATAGAAAGTTTGTAGATACTCAGAAATCTCTATGAATAATAAACCATTCTCAGAATGTTCGTCTTCAAAAGAGATTTGAACAATTTGATCTCTCCTTTGACTTTGACTTTCAGTCAGCAGCTAAAATCTTCTACTAATTTCCAAAGAAATTTTCATATTACTAAAGGACATTTAACGACTTGCTTTTGCCATGTTCTTGCATATTTAAACTTGTTTCAGTTACAGCTATATTCATTTTTCATGCTTCAGTTGACACCAACAGTAGTATTCCTCCACCAATCCCTACTATGATAAATTCAACTGCCATTTCTGTCACGTTGCCTTCAATGCCTTATCTGCCACCAAAAGACAATTGGACATATGTTCAATCTAGCGAAGTTTTGTATCATAGAAGTGGGATAGTTGAGACTCCACAAAAGCTGACAGTGAGTGGAGCACTGCCACAGACAATAAATGCAACTGGATTGAAAAAGTACACTGACTATGTGTTTTATGCACATTACTTTGGAAAGATAAACGGAGAAGATCAAAACATCATAACAGGATATTCTGCAGTTGTTAAAACAGATGAGGATGGTATGATATCTTTTCCAATTTAATGATGCAATACACAGCACCTCTCGTACTCAATAGAAGAATGTACATTAAGGGTATTGTTGCCTCAGTGGTGAAGTTTACGTCTCTCTTGCATCTTGGTTGACTGGTAGCCAAAAACTTGCCTCTCAACAGAAAGTGTGTTTTTAAGCAAGTTGCATTTCATCGTTGCCCTAAGCGATATAGGGCGGCAATTGATAATTTATGAATTGATATATGCGAGACATCTTTTCCAATAAATATTACACTCTGCAAATGACAGGTAACTGTATGTTATTCGGGACCCAAGAGCATGTGTTTCAAAATGTAAAAATGAAATCATTGTTGATTTTCTAACAGGAAATAAGCAGAAAAAATTTAATGCTCTTTAACCTGAATCAAAGCAATATCTTCTGCTATCACTTCCCATAAACATTAAATCAAAGAGGCATTAGATATAATGTAGGAAGTGCTGAACTCAAATAAGCATTTACAACATTATAATACTTCATCAATTTCTTAGCTCTCGTTGTTTAACCTTTTGGTGTTTTTCAATTTCTTAGTTCAGTGTTTTGATTTATATATTTCTATCCGACTGATAGTGCGTACGGTTTATCAAGATTTAATTTATTCACCAACTGATGATGGATTGAGTATAGATTCAAAAACATTTGCTGAAAAATTGAAAGCATTGTCGTTATTATTCAATTACATTCTAACTCAACTATACTGAAAAACTTTTGAAGAATATCTTATTAATTTTTGGAATCTATATTTATCAGTTCAATCTTCATTATGAGCACACTACATGCCTTGATGTTTCTAGCAAAAAGCATCAATAAATGTATTAGAATCAAGAATGAAAAATGCAAAAAAATCTATGTTCTAACTCATATATATTTTTAAAATGACCATTTTAGCGCCGGATGGTCCACCAACTGCAGTTAAAGGTGGATATTTGAATCAAACTGCAATTTATGTCACATGGAGCGTCATACCCTTCCAATCCAGAAATGGAATAATTCAAAGTTACAACATTGCATATAGACAGAAGAATTCATCAGAAGACTGGAATGTTTCTCTCGTTGATTCTCAGACTTTTAGAATGGAGATTGGTCATCTAAATTATAATACATTTTACGATTTTAAAGTTGCCGGAAGGACTTCAATTGGACAAGGACCTTACAGTGCTGTAATTTCAATAAGAACAGATGCATACGGTATGAAATTCACAATGACATTGATTTTCATATTAGCTATCTAATTATACTAGATGAAGAGCCAAGGTTCTAGTTGGTTATTAGTGCTTCAGATATAGTGATAGGAGATTACATGAATTTATGTATAATTGTATAATAAACTACTTCATCCGAGATACTGTTCGCATTTCAGGTGAATTTTACTCAGATATCAACTACACAAACTCATCTCTGATGAATCATATGGTCAAGTACAAGCAAGTATATTCCTTGATGGAGTGTTTTCGTCTGTGCTTACAATGTGATATAGAAGATGGATGTGCCTGTTCATCGATAAATGTCAGTATTTTCCAGATTGACAACAAGAATGAATGTGAGGTTAACGATGCGGCTCACTATGAACATGCCATTGATTTTATTACAAGGCCTGGGTTTCAGTACTATGAACGTCACTAGTAGTCGAATTAAAAGCGTAAAAAATTAATATACATGATGGCAGCTGAGGAAATGCATCGACGAACTTGATAATAAACTGGGATTAAAGTTTCATTTTTAGGATTGGTATTCATTACGTTGGCAGCAAGAGTAAAAGTTAATATAGCTATAAATATGGACTCCATATTTGCTATAGCTTAGAGTAGAACGTTCCATTTTCCAATCAAAGTTTGAAATGCCTATGGTTCTCCTCTTGAACAGGAAGCAACATCTAATTTACTTGATATAACTTTGGGTTTTGGCTGGAGGAAATATGATTTTGTGGTATTATGGATTACAATTGCTTAATCTATAATTTTCTGGAAATGCTGATGTATGGTAACATATGATGTTGCTGATGTATGGTAACATATGATAAGCCAGCACAAAAGTTTATTGAGAAATGTAGCAAATACTAATGCTTAGATCCCATTGAAACGAAATCTCAGCAATGCATCACCTATAGCAGATTATTGTTCTATTCGAACAAAGCCCACTTTTTTCTTGCACAGTATGCAAAATTTGAAACGGTAAACTCTGATTAACGTCATGACCTTTCAACTAAGCCATTAGATGAAAATATGCCTAAGGAATGTTTGTAATAACCTCTAATCTGAGAAAGAACAAATTAGTATTGGTTTGTCTACCTACCTTTAAATTCTTGATGGTAGATATTACTCTCAAAGTGAATAGTTTAACTAACTCACAGAAGCAAAGCTAAGAGTAAGTCAAACTAAACCCAGCCATGTTTGCGTTATTGTTTCGTAAGTCAGAGATTTGCTAAAGATTTGAGTAGGACGGGCCGTACAAAAGGCTATCTTAGATGAAAGGTTTGCTAGATAACTTTTCTTAACAAGCAGCTTGAAGAAAAATTATCTAAAAATGTACAAAATTTGCAATTAAGAGACTTTGGGGTCTAAAGCAAAGGAATTTGAATGAAGTGTTGTTAAGCAGTTAGTTCAATTCATTGCAATGTAAAATGAGCACACATCATTTTCTTTTTCACTCAATGTATCATGGAAACCTGGCTTTGTAATTTATGAACATGTGATAGCACCAAAAGCAAAACAGTATGTCACGTTTTCATTTTAAGGCCAATAGAATATGTCGAGTTGCACTTTTATTTTGCTGCTTTTTGCTCTATCGCATTTTGATTTCTACGTAGTCCCTTAGAGTAATTTTGTTGATACTTATGAGGCCACTAAATTGCAATTTGTTGAAGAATGATTCTCCTTCTATTTCTCTTTGCTTTTTGGCAAATATTCAGTTTTCATAGTTGTGAAACAATTTTTCTGGTTCTTGAATCTGTCCAGCTTGATTTAGTACCACTATTGGCTACCATCTCATATTTGGAGAGAAACACCAATCATATGCTAATTTGAACATTTGATAATTGAACAACAGAGAAAAGTAATATTTGAATTCGTAAATTTAATGTAATGCAGAACAAGAAGTGCTTTGTAGAATCAATAGATAATGCCCAGCTGAAGGTTTAGGGTTTATATCAATTTATCTTGAATAATGAAAGTTCACCTTGAAAAATGATGAATATCGAAGTAATGCTTTTCTCCAGTCCATTTCGAGGTTAAATATTTAAATTCTCTCCATTTTTATCTCATAGTCGAAACCAAAACTTTGCTACGAATACTTGGTCAGCGTAGAAGATTTTTCATAGCTGAGTTATCACGTTCCTTTGCAACATTGTCCCGACTCTGGTTCACTTTTAGATGAAGATGTTGTTAGCTGATTTGGGCAATTGGTTGAGGGTTAGGGTCTACTTATCCTGCATCCCAAGCTTAATTGCAACTTTGAAAGTTGGCAAACGAGGGCCTACGCTAACTAGAACAGTTTCGTTTTGTGTAATGTTGAACGCTGAAATTACTCTGAGAGGTACTCAGTTGGTCACACAAATAATTGATCGTCGCAAGTGCTTCGTGATAATTGACGTGCATCTATGATTATGGAAATGAACTCTTTCATCTTTTGCGTTCGACTCACAGATATTCTGTATGCTGTCAATATAATACCATGTTAATATTTTGCAGATTCCTAATGAGTGAAAATCTGTTATAGCTTGTGACATACACACCTTGTTGCAATCAGCTTGGGATCAGTGTAAGATTTAATTTTTATGAAGTAGGCTTCAGTTTGCACTGAACAGCAGTTGCAGTTTTATTCGTACTTCATCCTCCGGGCTTAGCCGCTAAAACATTATTTCTCAGTGAATTATTTTGGGACATAGTAACAATGAAGAATTTTTTCCAAAAATAGCTCCTTTATAATCAACAAAGAGATACCTCACTCAATCCATATAAAGCTTAGCTTTAGCTGACAATAGGCAACTAGCAAGCTGTTGTGCAAAATTAGCTGGAAGTTCATCATTAGATTTCTAGACGTGTTTGAGAAGTACAATTTTCTCAGTGAAGCTTCCTGCAATTATTCCTGACCAAAAATATGCTTGGAAACCACTTTCGGGCTTTGATGCCAGCTCCACTATGTATGAAGAATGTAATAAATGAATGTTCCCATATAGCATGCAGCTAAGAATTAACTGCACTTAAAAACTCCATGCTAAATTTGTTCACTTAAACTATCCAAAGAACTCTCTACTCTTTGTAATCAAAGAACGCTTGTATGCGTAACCAGCATAGGTTCCAAATCTTTGATTGGTCGAGAGCTCTGATCACATCTAAATTCTCTTTCCCGTATTAGCCAATAGCAAGTTTGGAATTTGACAACAAACGTGTGTCACAGCTAAATTTAGTCCCAATTTGGCCATTTTTACTACCCCTCAGAAAAATATCGGGTAAAAAATGTGCTTTGAGATATTCTTAATTTTTCTTCAAAAATGGGTATTGCGATAAATTTAGCAAAAAGCTGCTGTTGTACTCACTAAATACTTTGCCCCGATATGATGGGTCCATCTTGCCTTCAAGATTTGAGCTCATGGTTAAAGAAGATATTTATATATAAGTTATGAAATTTTGAGAAGCAAATTCTATTTAGAGTTATGTTAAGCTTTGATTCAAAGAGAAGATTTGAAGTAGCTATTTACATTCAAGGGGGTTCGGAATATAGATATAGACAAATAGATGTTTTGTGCTACAAAACTTTAGGTACAACACTTCAGGATTGTAAGAGGAAGCAGAAACATGTTTTAAAGGATACTGAAGTTACTTTTTCTTCTGACACTCCCAACAGTGGCAGGCCTTTTGTGAAAATAATGTTGCGATAAAAGTTTCTACTTTGTAGACATCCGCCAGAAGCGTCAAGAGCGTACAAGCTATGGATCTGACAACAATTTCGTTATCCTCTTTAAAATTTAAAATAGAGCAGTGAATCGTAATTGCTGGGATCTAAATCCGGTTTTGCGAGAGTGATCAATCACCGATGTAAATGGATCTGTAAGGGAATTTGCACAGGCGAGGGTGATTGCCCGCCTAAAATGAAAGGCCTGCTACAGTGGTGGAGCTAGCCGAGGGTTATGGGGATATAGCCCCCAACTGGAAGGTGATAAACAACTTTTTTGAGATTTCCGGCATTTACAGTGCCCTAAGAACTGTATTGGTGCCCCCTCATAGGAATAATTCCTGTTGCCACCTCTGACTCTTTAGAGTATGAAACAATAGCAAATATTATAGAACACCTTAGTTTTATAATGTAATTTCTATGTTTGGTACTTGTTATGTTAGTTTATTATGTTAGGTTGTTTCACTTCTCATTTTCTTCCTATGAGAATAAGTACTCGTTCTTTTATAAGTAAAGATCGTTATTTCGTCGTTATTGCATTCAAATTTTTAGAAGTGGAATTCAAATTCAAGTATACAAAATTAGTAACAAAAGTTTATACTATTCTAGCCAGTATATTTCAGTAAAAGTTAATAAGACTTTAAGAAAATCTCAGGCTCAATTTCAGTAAAAGTTACGAAACCTGAGGCTCAGGCACAATAATGATTTTCCTATTAAAATAACGTGTATATGATATTCAGTCCTCTTCGCGGGAAAAACAACGTGGACTATAAAAAGCCCTTGCCAATTTGGCTGCATGGGCTATTTAGCTCTTGCAGAACTGTTGTTTAGTTGTTATATTTGAGTATTTACACATGTGAAAAAGTGCTTGGACAAATAGGTATAGCTTTTCATTTATCTGCAGAACTCATTCTTTTTAATAGGACACAAGGAAAATTCTCAGCAGATTTCTTCTTGTGTGTGTTTCGTGGCCAAGCGTGTGAGCAAAATTCGAAAAAGTACACATCAGAATAGTTCAATTAACTATTGATAATTCCTTTATTTGACTTCTTCCTGTTTTTTCTTCAAGTTTCGAACCAGTATTTTTAATGTGAAAACAACGACTCCAAAGGAATCCACTGTGCTTCAGTACGGCATTCATTTGATTGCACAAGGCTATGCTGTGTAGTATCTGCAATTTTGTACTTGTCTCGTACATGATATCAAAAAAGTGCACGTTGAAGCTGAAAGATCAATTTTTGCACTACAGTTTTATATGAAAACTTTTGTTTTAGCGCAAGTAAAATTACCAGTATTTTCAGTCTGAAGTTTTAAGGAATTTTCTCCTTGCGTATGAGATAACGCAATAAATTTCCATCGCAGAGGCACAATTCATAAAAGCTTGTTTGGTTCTAAGATCATTGTCCTTCAGCTTTTCATAGTTTTCATAGCCTTTCAACATCTAGCCTGTATCAAAGCCATGTTTGTATTTTTAAAATGAGAAAGAAAGTAATGTCTGGAAGCTCTTGATAGCCAACAGTTACCGTCATGCTTCGTTCTGCCACTCAATAGTTCCGCCGCCTCGCAATATTATCTACGGAGGCGCAAGTTAGCAAATGTCCTTTTCAATACACGCACTTTTTCATCTGCGGCAAAAATGCATTACCTTGCCAATTCTTTACACACTATTCACCTTCAAAAGCTATTTTTGTATGTACTACTACATATAAAATTTGTATTACAGCTCCTTAAAACAAGACAAAATAGGAACATCACTTTTTAAATATAGCATGGTTTTGTTAGGTACAAGGAATGCAGATCTACTGAGCTGGATCCAATCAGAATCATTGTCATTCGAAATGTACAGTAGTAATACAATGTCATTCATCCATTCACACTATACTGGATCAATCCGATATGCTCCGTTTCGCTTTTTCGGAGTGAAATCTCTCTGCTGTGAAAGTGGTATGTATCGGATTACTTTCGGTATCGGATCACTATTGACCAAGTGTGAATGCATGAATCCAATACATCGTCACTCCAGAAGCACTCTCTGAACTGCAGTCAGCTTCGTTTTCGAGCGTCAATCAACTTTCAAGCAGTGACAGTTGCCATGAAAAGTTCCTTTAAAGTTACGTGAAAGAAGCGGAGAGGAGTAGTGTGAAGAATACCTAAAACTGAATCCGATATAGTAGGAACATGTATACTTTTGATGTTGGATTCGATCAAAAATGTGCTACAAGATGAATGCGATATACTGTGAATGGGGCCTAACTGAGAACATTGCTTTGAAAAACTGCGTGGGTGGAAAAATCCATCGCAGATTCATTTTACGCGGGATTTGCGCGGGCGCGGGCTATAGCTCGCGTCTCTTTCCCGGAAAACGTCTGAATATTATGCTCTAGGTCAGTGCTTCTGAATTATTTTTTTGCAAGGCCCCTATGGAAAGGGAAAATTTTTTGCACCCCCACTCAATATAAATAAGACCATTATCTATATAAATTGCATATTATACCAACTCCCCAATGTTATATGCGGTCTACCATTGCATCACGCCCCCCTTGAGGGGTGCGCCCCATCATTCGAGAAATGCTGCTTTAGGCATTGACACAAATTCACGAGTTTTTCAATGAAAAATCTGCGAAGATGTCAAAATGCAAACTATTTTGAAATTCTTTAATACTCCTGCTTTAGATGGAAACAGGTATCAATACAATCTTTGGGTTTTATCTCTTGTGGGTGTTCTATTATCTGATTGAATGGTTTTTTCAACATCAACAGGTATGTATTGGTCTTCATGTTCTAATACACCAGACAGCTCAGCAACTTCTTTAAGTGCATCATCTGTGATTGGCTGTGCTGTCACAGACTGAAAAGAATCATGAGCAACAGCATTTTGAAGAAGCCAATATAGCAATAACACAAACTTAGTAAAACCTTTTCACCAGAATTCCTTAGTTATCACTAGATTATGACACAATAGCTACAGAGAGGGAGTTTCCAAAATTACAGGATTTGCTAAACCTAAAATCAAACCTTTTCCTGGAAACTTCAAAACTCAGAATTGAAAATTTCTTGGATAGATAGAGGTATTAAATTTCTTGTACCAAAGTGTCTCAGTTTTTGGAAATGTATGTGCTATTTCTAATAGAAGGTTTCCTTTCAAAAACTGTAACACTTACTACAATCCTTTAGATCATATTCCCTTGGAAAGTTGTATATATGATCTGGAATTCCATCTGGCAGATGCGTGTCTTTCTGGTGTCTAAGCCTAGTCTTGCCTAGTCTAATCTCTCTAATCTAATCCTGTGTGTTCTATACAGTGTCCTTAAATGTGTCCAGTTTATTTTGTAATATAGGGTGGACAATACAGGCCAGCATCCACCTAAGAAGTAGAATACAATACAAACTAAAATTGCAATGCTTCTTCCAAAAATCTCAATCTTTCTTTATTTGCTGTAAATAAAGAAACCCCAGGCTGGACAGTTTGCTCTCTGCATTTTGAAGATATTTTCCCCTGTGAAATTTGTGTCCTTAGAAGAACAACTATTGCAATGCCTCCGCAAGTGTAATCCGCATATGTAATGGCACATACACGCTTGATAAATACACACTTGATACGTATATTTTTCAAATTTTGCATGCTTGACTGTCCGTTCCACACATGTCAGTTTCCCTCCCTGTTGGAAGATCTTCAGTGCACACTGCCTACTTTCCAGACGAACAGAAAGTTCTAAAAACTGAATAGGGGCTTAATCCAAATCCTATCCCACAAGTTGCTATTACGATGTAAAAATTAACCACATAGAAATTGAGGTTATACATCTCTGAAAAACAATGTCAGTATAGATTACCTGTTTATTTCAATGTCTGCATCATAATGACCCTAATGTCTCAAGAAAGCAAGGTGAATTTTATAATATTTCTACAATATCTCGTGTAGTTCTCTCCACCACCTTTCAATCTGTAATCAAACATACATAAATTCACTTCAAAACTTGTTCTTGAATAATCAAGGGACAAAGCAACTGATAAATAATTTGTATTTGCTCAAATTAGTCGCAAATTTTACCTGATTGGATGTTCACTCTCCAAATATTACTGTGTCAAGAGCATGCATGGGACCATATTGATCCCTTAGGAACGCATGAATTGTGACAGGCCATCCTCTCTTAGTAACCTTATCCAACTTATCATTGATGCAATCTTTCTACTTTGGTGCAAGTACTCAAAATACCACCTTCCTATAACTGTAGGGTCTGACTTTCCTGCACCAATCCTAAAACACAATATCTATCTACTGGCAGTGCCCATGCAGCCATAAATTGCAAAGGGAAAAGTACTTTTCATGTACCCCATTAGTTTGCAGTGCCCATCTAGAGACAAAACCCAGTTTGTTCTACGAGTGGGGAACCTCCTTTTGAATCGGTTCTTTCTCTTGTTGACTAAACTTCGATCAGAATGTCTTTCTGGATCCATCTCATACATCAATGCATGAACGCAATGGCGAGGTACCTTTAGTTGGTGTTGTTGGCGAATTTTATTGTACATTGCTCGATATCCAAGCAACTTTCCCGAACCATCCACTTCTTGCTGCACTGAATTTCTTAGTTGCTCAAGGCAAACATCTTTGTCGACAAGATTAATCTTAAACTCCCGAAATCTCCTGTCTAAAGTTCGAAGACTCCATGCATAATTTGAAAAATTTCTTTCTACAAAGCTGAGCCTTTCACTTCGTTGAAAATTCTGTCTGCTGTATTCTTCAAGTGCCGCCTTTAAAACAGTATCGCTCTTCCATTCCACATTGCACATCATCTTGGAAATAGGCGCTAATATTTTCCTACAAGAAGACCGCCAAATACCAACCTCTTTTCTATGTCAAAAGGGCAAGGGATTGTTGTATACTGTGGCAGTTCTGGGCTGGTGGAGAATTTTATTTTCATTTTCTCTTCAAACGTTTTGACTCTGCAAATAAATTTTTAAAAAAGAAAGATACAAAATAGAAACGTCAAAGCAAATGAAACTCATCGAAAATAAATTTATAGTAAATGAAATCTAAATTTATCTCTGTAAGAAATAGAATAAAAAGTGAATAAATAAAAAGTAAATTACAAGAAATCTACTCAAACAATGAAGCTGTATTTCAACTAAAAGCGAGAATTCGTTGTGGCTGCTATGGGCCACCATAGACGTTATCATTGGGAAAAATCGAGCCTACATGAAACGAGTGATGGGAAGTCTAACCTTGCAGTATTTTTATAACAGCTTGTCCAGTTATGCACTCACGAGCTCAGTGACATTTTTAAGCGCAATTGGAAAATTTCAACCCTACGTCGAACAATAAAGACTTTATTGTCACTGGATATTGAAGTAAGGCTCATTAGAAGCATTTGTAGCATACTGTAGTAGACTATGCGCGAGTGATACTCCACTGCAAATGTCTTCGAAACCGTTCGTGTCACAGCTTAGGACTCGGAGATATCCATCAGAAATTTAGTTACAATGTTGATGCCAAGAATTGTGGCTGTAAATGAAAGTAAATTTTTTCCGGGGCACAAGTTGTGAGATATGACATCTTCCAAAGCAATCCCGTTTCAAAATGGCGTCAATTACAAAATTTGCTCTTGCTCCAGAGATCTAATTTGAATGAAAGCATTTATTCGCCGTGATATTTCCATTTAAAGTTAAGTAAAGCTAGTTAATATCAGATGACATAGTTTCCCATACAAATTTATAGGCGTAAGTTTATTAGCAATAGCGGCGAAACTAATGAAAATTGTTGGTGGGGTTCGCAACTCCAATCTATCTAGAAACAAACTTCTTTCGAGCCAATTTGCCGAAATAGGGCTTTCAACGAGTTTTAATCAGCAATAGGACAGTGACGAGCACAATTGATATTTGGCAAATGTTCCCACAAGCTAAATATTGGGGGGTTTGGCGCTTACTGCATTACTTATGGCTACGTCCCAGTTGTTGATAAAATTGCTTTGAGCATAGGCGTTTTGTGTTCTTTTTATTTCCTCAAGAATGTAATCAATAAAACTTGACCCCGAAGGCTCCTTTAGCTCCAGGTGGTGTGAATACACGTGCTATTATTACTTTATACGCCTACATTTAGATCGCTTCAACTTCAAATCATTTAGTGTGACTTAAAAGCAGCGCAAAAGTGACAGTCAAGTTATTTGTTGTATCAATGCCGCATCCAATTCCATTTACACCAAAGTGCAACAATGTTGCATCAAAAGCGGAGCCAATAATAAATCAATATAGGTCCCTCACATTAAAATTGAAAGGCATGTTATTGATAAATTGAATTCAGAAAGAAATAAGTTGCTAGTAGCAATTTATGAAGCCAATGCAAGCAATAGTGCTCAAATAGTAAATATCCTCTATTGTCAAATACAGAGCTTTTGAAAGTACTCAAAGTCTTTATTGGCCTAGTCATTGTCCTGAAATCAATCAGTTTGATCAGTAAGGAAGATTTAGGACATAAGGAGAAGAAAACATACTAGTAGGTACACGAAATGCAGCTTGCACGTGAGTAATGATGCGCCGCATTTCGGTTAAAGGTTTTCATCAAGTTCCACCAAATACTGCTGCCAACCTCAAACTATCTCCTTGTTTGAATTGAGTTCGACGAAACCTAACCGCAGTCGTATAATGCAGTCTTCAATGTGAGAAAATAACGTTCTATTCAATTCAGCACTTAGCATTTTTAAAGTTGATTCTCAGTGGAAGTCAGCAGGAATTAAAGTTACTTGAATCATGAGCCATTCATGTCATTAGATTCACCTTTGAAGCAGCTGGTGAGCATTAATCATAATGTTACTTTGCTGAAATGCCCAAGAAATATCCGAATATATTTTTACCAAAGTTGAATGGGCAGAACTTCATTCATTGAAATTTCGGTACTTTAAGTTAATGGTTACATGTAACTCTCAGCAACTTTAGTCACTATCGCTGCTATGTTGCCAAGGCATTTTTCTATTGAGCTCAGTTCAATAGATAAATTCCGTAGCAACACAGCAGTGATTCTGACTAAAGTTGATGAGAATCACATGGAACCATTAACAAGCGTATTCTCGATTGACATCAGAGTTAAAGCGTTGCTATAGCCTCCTTACTGAGGAGTTAATTGCAGTCAACAGTCAATAGCTTTAATGAACATGAATGTGTTCTATAGTTGGTGATGTAAAAATGCCGAATTGAAACACCTGCCTGACATTCAAGTAATGTGTATAATCACCTTCTTGGATTATGCCAATGCCATCAGTAGACCTATGCACAAATGCTACATATATTGGAATTCACTTGCTAATGAAAAAGAAGGTAATTATCTGTTTATATGTGATGTGCTCTATGGTCTTTCTTCACATCTATGAAATCACCCTAATTGGAATTCTTCCATTATCAAGAATTTGATACATGATAAAAACTGGGTTAAGAAAAGAGCGGAAAGGCAGCTTAATATTGCCTCAATACATAACAATCGGGAAAAGGGTAATTGGTGAAATCCGAAGAGCTATCAAGATCTACTATCACAGCACGAGTAATGAGAATTCCAATAACTGCAAGGAGATGCGGAACACATGAAGCAAAGTCTTAAACAAGAAACAAAGCCCCAGATCCCCAAGTGCATTATATTCGAGCGTCAGATAGTTGAATGCCAAATAGAATTGCTGAAGCATTTAATATCTGTTTCACGGATATTGGCCCAAAACTTGCAACAGGGCCTTGGCTAGAAATTCTCCATGGAGTAGTCGGCTCCTTTCCTACCAACTTACGAAATTTCTTTCCATGATGTTGTAGTTTGCAGGGAATGTGCTTTCACAAATCGGCCTTTTCGAAGCTGCTCCTTTCTCCTTTTTACATTTTGGCTATAGCAATGATAGAACACCCTATTGCTTTACCGAGGGGTGATTTCTAGGGGGCTCAGGGAGGCTGAGCCTCCTTTTTGACATTTGTATTCATTTTGTAGGCTCAGTTTTCCTCTAAAAGTGCATGCCTTGGCCTTGCTTTTCAAAGTACATTGACCTTGCTGTCAAAGTGTTTTGAATTTCTGTGATCAATTATGCACTGCTACATAGTTATTGACACAATTATAACTGTTGGATATGCTGTATCAGTATTAGACTTAATTATCATATTTCCATATTTGAACATATGGGCATGGTTGCGCCTAGAGCTCCCCTTGTTAGAAGTTTTAGAAATCACCACTGGCTATACCTCAGTACACTTGCAGAAATACTTGGAAAGATGTACATAGAGATTTAAATTACATATCGTTTGCTGGAGGCATTTCCACTACGAATTTGACTATTGACGGGAGAGCAAAATTATTGAATCAACATATGAGGTGAAACTGGGAGTCTGAGGGTTTACCCCTAGAAAAAGTTTTGTAAGAGCACGCCTTCCAGAGTGTCGGAAGACGCCATTTTCAAAATCAACGTCAACTATGAGGGTTAGTAAAATCCCTAGCTAAATTCATTATTCTGAAACAAGCTGCAAGGAGGTCAAATTATTGGGCAACGACTCTTGAATTTTTGTACAGTTTTTGAGTCAGAGAAGACCTACTAGCTAGTGGCAGCCTGGCCTAGCAGGGGTAAGAGAGACTAAGTATAGAAAGAGACGTATTACAAGTATTAAACCAACATTTTGTTTCGCCGGGACAAATCTAGCGGGTCAAATTGAGAAAAATTAAAAAAAATCCTCTAAAACATATTACTCATGAAAAAAGTTCAATAAGTTTTACTCCCGTTGATTGCAACTATGTTCGTACAGCCATTCAACAGCTTAAAACTGGCAAGGCACCTGGGCCTTATAAAATCCCTATAATGTTGATTAAAGATGTCATGAATCACATAAGTCAACCATTAGCTATGATTTTCAACTCTTCCTTAAGAAAAGGCGTCTTCCCGGACATCTGGAAAGTGGCAATAGTAACCCCTATTTTCAAATCAGATTCTAGAAGTGACATAAATAATTATAGGCCCATTTCAGTAGTCCCTGTATTCCCCAGGATTCTTGAAAGAATAGTTCATAATGGAATCTATGAACATTTGAAGGCAGCTAAGGCCCTAACAATGAGTCAGTCAGCCTTTCAAAAATGCTGTTCAACAATTACATCATTGATTGATAGTACCGACAAATGGTATGATAATATTAACGACAAGCAACTTAATTTAACAGTATTCCTCGACTTGAAAAAGATATTTGATACGGTTAACCATGCAATTTTGATAGGAAAGTGGAGGAAATACGGCATTCGAGATATTGCTTGGGACTGGATTCTATCATATCTCGACAATAGGAAACAGTTTTGCCCCACAAATGGCCGTAATTCGGGGACTAAAAACTGCCGCTTGTGGTATCCCGCAAGGCTCTTGTCTCGGCCCCCTCCTCTTTATAATATGCTTGAATGACTTTGAAAAAGGCTTGATTGACTCTAAAGCAGGTCTCTATGCTGATGATACTCATATCACCGCAGCATCTACTAATGTTGAAAATGTAATCCAAAAGACCCAAATGGAATTGTCAAATATCTCCACATGGATACGGATAAATAAATTAAGTTCTAATCTCAAAACAACAGAATATATGATTATTGGACACCCTAGAAAAGTAATTAAAAACTTAAAATCAAGGTACATGAATCATTGAGGCTGAATGACTCTGACAAAACGAGTGACGAATACCAAATCGCTAGGGTTTATTGTAGATGAAGGATTAAATTGGGAGCGACAGTACAAGACTGTTCACAATAAAAGTCGTAGGGGTCTTCAATCTCTAAGAAGGCAGAAAGGTATTCTCCATCAACCCTCAATAAGCAATGTATATCGAGCCCTAATTGCAATTCACATCCTAGTAAGCTGATGTAATCTGGGGTAGTTTATCAAACACAAAAACAGAATTTCTTCAACGACCCCAAGACAGAGCAGTTTCTATTATTCATACGTCCAGGATAAAAGACAGCTGGACACAAAAACTCCAATCAATTAAACAGCTTATTAAATTAGATTATGCCGTTATAGTTTATAAATTCTTTAATAAGCTGTGCCCCGAAAATCTATGAAACAAGTTCAATCTAAGGTCCCACCACTCCAGATGTAATACACGATTCTGCAGAAATATCCAGATTCCTAAGTATAATCTAGAGTATGCAAAGAAAGGATTTTCATACTCAACTCTTAAAAACTGGAATGAAATCCTTTTAAGTACTAGGGAACTTCCCATGCTTTTTCACTTCAAGAAACAACTGAAAATGTATTTAATGAGCTGACAATAAATCAAACACGACTCCCTGGAAGAATAGCCTAAGGTACATTTTAATTCTTGTTATTGTAACCAAACCATTATGACTATGATTTATTGCTAAGTTTATTTTAGTTTTGCAGAAGGGTAACTCGTATAAAAATAATTTGATATGAATATGAAACATGAATATGAGTGCAAAATAATCTGTTAGCTCTCCTTTCACAAGGAACTAAAATGCTGCTTGGTAATTGCTTGTCACAAGCACTATGGGTACGTTGGCTAAAATAACATGATTGAATGTCATTTAACATTATAAAGATGGAAGTGCCCATAAAAATAGCTGAGGGTAAAAGTCAATTTTCTTCTAAATGCGAGTTTGATTATAAATTGCATAAGCTATAAGTTTACATTCTTCACATAGGAAGAGGCAAGTTCGAAGCGCGTGAGCGTAGCGAGAGAAATACTTTCTGACTCCACGACCTCTAGAACGTTGAAAAACGCCATTTAAGAAAGTGGGAAAAACATGCTCATTGTTCATCTCTAGTCAGAGAAGGAAAACATGTTCGCATCGGCATCTTTTAATCTACGCGTCTTCATTATTAGAGCACTCGCAAAAATCCCTCTTTCAAGGTCATCAGTAGCGTCATTGCCAGGTTTTGGAATTCACACGTGTAAATGAATTCCGTATACAAAAGCTGGAGCAAATCAATAGATGATTTGTTAGAAATAAGATCGATTGTAGGGCCAAGCGCTAGGAACGTAGCCCACAGCGGCTTATTTGGAGCCAGGGAACCAAGCTAGCTGAGTTTTTACTATTGTACTTTGCTTCAATCTCGGGAGCCTGTCCGAAGTCTCATCACCCGAGTTAATTGCCTGCCTCAGGTATAAGCGAGTATGTCTAGTAGGTCGACAAGCCGTAAGTAAATTAGTAGTAAAATTACTTGGCAATCGAGTAGCTCTGTTCATACAAGCAGGCTCGAACTGTCATTTTCATTCAAAAATGTCAATAATGAAGAATCACCTTCTGTCACCTTGTATCATTCATTCTGATAATATATCCAAATTATGTAGATTGCAAACTACACAAAAATTATGTAGTTTTCTAAACTACACTTGACCAAGTACAGTACAAGTCATTCGAGTAATACTTGTATGAAGTTTTGTGGGGGGAAGGGGTGTTGCATCCCTATACCCCCTGTAACCATGGCCCTGCTTGCAGAAGAAATTGGAAATAAGGAATCTGATTACCCAATAAAATAGTTTTAACGTTAAGCAAACAATCTAAACCCCATTCCTTTGAATTCCAGCTAGTTGATCCAAAAGCTGTAGAGAATGAAATGAACAATTTTAGATGTTCCAAATCTGCAGAATATTATCGATACTTTGCAAAGGTTTTCCGTATATCTAGTTAAGAGAGAAAATACTCAAGCTTATTCCAACTCCCTTGAAAGTTCCTCTGATCGGCGCGTTGCTAAAAAGATTACTGCTTTGTAGCGCTGCATGTACGAAATGGATAATGCTACCATCGAGATTAAGACATCAGTATTCTTGAAAATTAAGCACTTGTTTCTAGAAGATTTGGAAAAGCATCTGAAAATTCTAGCTACACTACAGAAGCCTACCTCTTGTAGTGATGTCCAGTGATTGATATGCATACAACTAAAAAAATTTCATAAGCACTGCACCATTTAATAAAGGAAACACAGCAGATGTGTTATAACTTCAAGTAAGCTATTCTAAGTACAAATTCAATTGTACTTAGGTCAACGGGAAGGTGAGGAAGGGTGGCCAGTTCCTTGGAGCCTGTTTTTCTTCCCTGTATCTCCACCAGACTTCCAAATGCTGCTCTGTAAACAGAGAGTGAAACGAGCATAAACCCAAGATTCAAGGGTTCCTCGGTCTATCCACCCATTGTACACTAGACTAGTGCTCGAAATATTAGACTCCTTGCTTAAAACTTGGTATGAAATCTCTAAATCTTTACTAAGGGTTGCATAACAACAACTATTACAAAGAACAATCCCAGTCTTCATATTGAATTCTCCAAAAATTGAGAAACCTTTCTAATTTTTAGGAAAAGGAAAGATTTCGAAAGCTCTCTCCATAGCAGCTTGGAAGCTATCTTCTTCCATGGTACATCAAAAACATCTCAGCATAGCACTTGGAGAGGACTACTTGTTATCATAGTATTTGACAAGATGATGCTAAGGATCTGTTTTCTGTTGCTGATATTCACTGCATCGTTCAGCTGTGCTTCTTTGCCATCAGGTAACTAAAACAGATTGACTGCATTACTTATTTTCTCATTAATGTGTTAAAACACAAATAACATTTCACAGCTTTGCCTTCTATAAAAAGCTATAAACAATTCATCTACATTTGCTTGAGAAGGTAGCGCAAGGGTGACACCAAACATGTTAGAATGCTGCACTTTAGCCCTAAGGCGCTATGCCGCATTACCCCTGACACAATCCAATCAAATTTCATGATTGCATGATTCAAAATAAGTTTTGAGCCTCGACTATTAGGTTACAGAAGCAAAATTTGAACACGCAAGTTAATTCAGAAGCATAATGAGTAACAGCATCACCATATACGTCATTAGGTAACATGAATGTATAGACCAAACATTTTAGGTGAATTCCAAGCAAGTTAGAAGGCATAACGTTATGCCTCACTAACCCATTAATACAAGGCTAGCTGTATGATATTTTGTTAGCAGTTGCTTAACTATTAGTCAAACTGTCTACAAATGTACAAAGAATTTTGGTTTTTTCTCACTGGAATTATTTGTCAAAGGGCATCAATTTGCCTCCAAATCTTGAATACAATGACATTGGTCTTGATAGACAC
This sequence comes from Cassiopea andromeda, assembly GCA_018155075.1. Classification (NCBI taxonomy): domain Eukaryota; kingdom Metazoa; phylum Cnidaria; class Scyphozoa; order Rhizostomeae; family Cassiopeidae; genus Cassiopea; species Cassiopea andromeda. The sequence goes on from WIPJ01001684.1 coordinate 431,446, forward strand.
GTAATAATTTCACTCTGCTAGAGAAGAAGTTGCTTGCAAACTTTGCTTCTTATCAGCAAGCCATTTAAGCTTGTGTGAGATCTCACAATCCTTTGGAAAGTTCGACAATAGACTTCGGGTGATGTGATTTGCTAAAAGCGATGGTGATGCTGTGAAGCAGATGCTATTGTATTTAAAGTCTAATTGTTGTCTATTCAATTCAAAGTATAGTGAATCCTTTAAGTGGACCAGCCACACCCACAGTGATCGGTGACATCGTTGGTCAATCTAACTTCAATGACGTTCGTCGGTACATGACAGCATGCTTTGCCATTATGTAGTAAAAGGATTGCTGAAGATCCCTTTCTAGCATAATTGCACCCCATGAGAATTCCCGTCAGAAATGCTCTTCTATATGTAAATTAACACATCTTTCGGCAAATTCACAGCTTTACCAGTTTCCGTCGGTAAATTAGTGATTTACATCCCCCCAGGAATAGAGGTAATTTGGCGTCACTTTTAGCAGTTACTAATAGTAATTTTTGCCTATAATTGTTTGTTTATTTTGTTTGTGTATTTTTGCATTGCTCGGCCTTGGAAGTGAGCACGCCCAAAAAACATGCTAAGATCGAAACAAACAATTTTCTACATTTCAGAATTCTATCAGCCAACTTCAGGCGTATACTTTGAAATATGGACATCAACGACACTTTACAGCATGTCAAACTTCAACAGCATTCCTAATTATCCAGATTGTCCCACTTTTGTCACTAATTCTGACACATTTGCATACTCCAAAGCTTACTCTGGATACAAGCAGTATGGACGCTTCCGTGCATCCTTTGTCTCAAATCAAACTGGAATTCATAAATTTTTTGCCCTATTGAACAATAATGCTCAGATATATATTAACTTGAATCCAACTGGACAGAAGAAGATACTGGATACTAGCTCTACTGCAATTGACAATTGGAATTATAGGTGAGTGATTTTGCCACATCCCAGAGCAATAAATCAGTATTGTCCATTCCCAGAACACTTTTCTTTTTATAAGAATAAAGTTTGTAAGAATATTGCAGCTCAGAATTGCTGAAATCTAGGAGTAATTTAAGGTTAATGCAAGGCTTAAGCCTAATCAAGACTTAGAATTGTTGTGTATTTGAGTTATAGTTCTTTTTGTAGATTAACGCTTGCCCTTTCGATACAATATTTATTGTTCTGTTTCTGTTTTGATTTGTTTTATGATGAAGCAAGATATCAGCAAAGACTTGAATAAATTCCTTTCATTTGAAAACCAATTTACACCTTTCAAATTTGGGAATAATTTAAGAATAATCGAAGGCTCGAAACCTGAAAATTTAATTATATTAAGGCTCAGCAAACAGTTAGGTCTTCGTTTAAAAATAGCGTGAATAACAAGTTACTAAACTCATTAAATAACTACGCAAACACTACTAGGTCGACAACGTGGGGGAGCAAACAATAATGAACTGCCCCATAACCAGCACATATATAAAGATGCACACTGACTTATTTACACAAAACCACTGAAGACATTTTTTAAGAAATAATAGGTATCCACTAAGTACCAAAGTCCTAAAATTCTAGCCAAAACAACCTGTTTCATAAATAAAGCGCAGATTCAATTAAGCATAGCTATGTTAAGGTTATTAGGAAGATGACTATCACCATGTAACAGGAGTTTCACCAGAGCCTCATTACAAATGTCGGTGTAATTTTCAAATGGCTGTAGTAAATCAGTAACTTTAGCGAGGAGATCTCGTCGTTGAGCAAGAAATGAAGGCCATCGCAACAAGAATTGCTCGGCATCCTTATCTAGAATAATGCTGGAATTTATGGAAATTCAAGTGACAGAGATCAACCCCAAGTTGAATAACATATGATAGTCCTATCGGGTCATATTTTCCAAAGACAGCTTTTGACGAGAGAGGGGGCAAATTCTTGGCAAGAGCTTATTCTTAGAAATGGCATGAGAGGGTGCAAGTGTCATTTCTGGTTCAAGCCTATTCCACTCAGATATGCAATTCGTAAAGAAACTAGAATGAAATCTATTTGTTATACCTTGCCAAAATACCATGCCATGCCATGTAATACCATATAATACCATGCCAAAATTCGCTCAACAGAAAGCTGCTGTCGAAGTTACTCTGGGAGTGTTGAAGAAGAGAGAATGTGTCTGATGTATAATTGAGACGTCTACACCACCTCAGCCAATCTCGTTGTATAGCTATTAACAAAATGTACTCTTCCATGTACCTGTGATCGCTAAAGCGACAGAATATGCCACAGATTCAAGCTTTCCATTAGATTCGACAATATGGTCCTTTTGTTGAATTCACATATTTTTGTAGAAACGCGGTAAATAACATCCCCATAGTGAAGGTGAGGCATCAAAAACAATTTTTATAGGCCACTTAAGGTATGCCTAGGCAGATTTAGAGAATTGTTTCAATATGCCAACGCCTTTTACTTCTTTAGAGACAAGTAACTTAATGTGGAGTGTAAAATATAACATATAGTCAAAAGTAATTCATAGATGCATGTGCTCATTTACCTTTGTAAGGAAATACCGTTGAATAACATATGAGTGTTCATTTACAATTCATTTCCTTGACAAAAGTCAATTCTAAAGATTACTTTCTAGGATCAGAATTAAACGACATCCTCCATGTCTGGGCCCGCTTCCCTATTAAAGCTATTCTCAAGTCCCAAATAAACGGGGAGTTGGAAATAGTTCTAAAATTTAATAAACGGGGGGTCAAAATAGACGGGGGGTTGGAATTTGATAAATGGCTTTAAATGATTATAAAACAATTGAAAGAACAAAAACAGGTTGCCATACAGAATAGAGCTAACAATTATACAGAAGCACTCTGTTTTACCTTAAATTTTGGGTGTGCATAGTACTAATAAATAAATGGAATGAAATCATGGGTTCGTAAAAAAGTCAATTTCCTTAAAATTAATAAACCGTGGGTCCTAATAAGGTCCGGAGGGGTGGAAAAAATTCGAAAAATTAATGAACGGTGGGGACGTTTATTTGGCACCTGAGAGTAAGTTATGGCTCATATTATTGGCAGCTGTCGTAGGGTCTTCCACGACTGTAAAAAATGAAGTATCATCAGCAAATAATTTAACATTGCAATTAAAGCCTACAGCTAAGTCATTAATATAAACAAGAAATAGCAATGGATCTAAAATGGAACCTTGAGACACACCTGCAGAAATAGAACCCCAATGTGAGCAATGACCATTCAATACTGTATTCTGCATTCGACCATGGAAAAATTTGATTTGGAGAAAGGGGTTTCGCAGAAATTCCAAATCTTTTTAATTTGTAAATTAGGACATCATGCAAAAAACTCTATCAAATGCTTTAGAGATAACAAGATACACAGAACATGCATCAAGAGGAGGATTACTGTTGAAGCTCCTTTGTGAAAGCCTGACTGATATGGATTTTATACAAGATTAACCGTGAATATAGAGAATCATATATCAGTCATTCAAGAACTTTCCCAAATACTGGTAAGAGGGATACAGGGCGGTAATTCTACTTCAAATTCTACTCATTTTTCTTTTGCAGATTAGCAAGATTCCCTGTTTTAAGGAATATCTCACGCTTCAAGCTATGGGCAAAAATCATTTTAAGGGGAAGAACCAATACACTGTTGCTCAATCTTATCACCTTCCCTGGCATTTTGTCCAAGCGATATGCTTTGTTGGGATTTATTGATCTTATTATACTAATTATCCTTTCATCAGAAATGAAAATATCAGTTAATGGGCTTGAAGCTACTGGAGGGTCTTGCAGAATTGAATAGCCATTGCTATACACTGCCGTATAAATTGGCAGAGTAATTGTAGCAACTGCGACGAAATGGTAGGAATGCCACTATCGCTTAAAGATCTGAAAGAGAATCACACGTGCTCCTAAGATCCTGACCAGTTGGCAATGACAAAATGCATAGAAGCGACCTGTTGCTACCCTTCATCGGGTAATTTCAAACGGTATCATCAAAATATAATCTCGCTATGCCCATTATACAATCAGTCGCTTTTAAACGAACTTAAAAGAAAAATTAGTGAATTGATATGATATAATTATCTGAAAAAATAATAGGGACAATAATGCAAACACGTAGGATAATCTAAACAACATGAATTGAAATAAACATGAGAATTGCAAGCTGACACTGAGACAAGGTTTATTTTACTGGAAAACTAGGGTCTACAACTTTGGTTGATCTGCAGTGTTATTCTAACTACTTATACTGTTCATAGTTCAAGCCAACCACAAGAATTGAAAATTCAGTCCAGTGAAAGCTAATGCTTGCCAAACTACCTTGAGGCAATAGTGAATTTCCCATTCAATTCCCAATTATCAGCAGGTAGATCAGAGTGTATTTACTGCAGCGTATGAAATTATCAAAGGAAAAAGGTAATTAGATGGAAATGGTGTGTGAATACCTTGGTAATGAACAATAATAGTCCCTTTCATAACATGCATCAAATGATAAAAACAAGAGAAAAATAGAAATTAAATGCATTTCCTGAACTATGAACTATTCCTAAGTTAACTTTGACATTTGCAAACTATATAAGACTAATGTCCTTATGTAATGGAGCATGACTGACGAGCAGAATTCTTTAGAGGTCAATGTTTACTTATGTTTGTACTCCTTCCTCCGTCCACTCTTCAATGTCGTCAGAAAAGTCATAATCATCTTCAACGTAATTGTAATGGAAGATACAAATGTTTACTTAGAAGACCAATTCTTAGAAGAATCACATTTGATCATTCAGAACATAAAAAACCAGCAGCAACAATTTAAGAACAGCAATTCTTCAAAATTCCTACTCAGTAGAACACATCTATCCCTAGAGCCAACGCACATGCGATCACGCATTATTCCATCTCCTTTCCTCCAGAAAAAGTAAGAATAGCTGCAGTATTGATGAGCTCTCTTTTTTGACGAAGTGCTGAAATTTGGCACTGAAAATTCAATATCTAATAAAAGTCTTCACTTAGTCAAATCCAAAAGCGATCAACTCCAAGCGTTAGATTAGAGCTATTAGAAAACTTCCTCTTATAGAAATTCTAATATGAGGAAGTCCTGGCTCATTTAGCATTTAATTCAGTAGTTTTGTTATTTGTAACTTAAAATTTTGCAATTATATTGACTTGAATTGAATTATGTAATTGATATTAATTCCTTTCACAAAAGCTGCAAAATTTTAATCTAAACTTTGCATACATTGTAGAAAATGGTGCGATAAAGTCAACCTGATGAAGGGGTTCAGGTATGAAATCACTGTCTATTTTCATGGAAATGGAATATCGCCGGAGTTATTCAAGCTTGGAGTAATTTTTCCTGATAACAGCGAAGTGAAGCCAGTTGACAGCTCCTACCTCAGAAGGTCAATGGGTGGGTGACGATTTTTTCCTTCAATTAATAAGGACAGATGGTAATGGGTATACGTGGTTGTTACGAGGTGATTGCTTGCCAATGTGCTAAAATTTTATTTTTAAAAGTTTAGAGCCTTTGCCAACAAGTGGAGCGAATTGAAGCAACTCTCAAATGCACGCTTATATAAGCATGTCCAGGTTTACGTTGAGCTTTGACATCCTTGCAGTTCCTTTCATTTGAGCTTAGGATTGCAGTAAAGTTGATCTTTTTGTCTTAAAATTGAAGAATAGCGCAAATTTTTATCAACGTTCTGCTGCATTACAAAATTGATAGAAGAAAGAATAGAAAAATATATTTTGCATGGTCTTTTGGGGTTAAAATGAGTAATCCGGTGTAAAATGGGTAACTGACTATTTTGCTACATTAATGCTTAGTGTTGCGAAAGAGTCAAAATTTAGCCTTTGCTGTCTTGGTAGGAAAGCAAAGGCTAAATTTCTTGATAGGAATGCTTGAATTTCCACCTTCTACGCTACAAATGCATTTGGTCCAGCATCTATCACCGACAATCTGTCATTACTACTCTCATTATTGGTCATAATTTTCATTAGAATTAACACTTTTGGCCATGTGCAGCATTTCACATATGATCCTACATCCGCATGTGTCATGTTTGGCTTTGTTTGCTTCAAATTTTGACAACCAGGTTCTATAACTGACAGTTTCACGGAAATAACAAGAAGGCTTTCATATCTGATGAGCGACACCAGCCTGTATAGGCTGGGGAGAGGGGCACTTTATCGAGCCATATTCGTTTGATGACCACACCACTATATGCCAACTTTTGTAGTATTGCGATATCTTGTTGCTGTCGTATCATTCTTGTTTTGAGGCTAGTCTCCATTGATTATATTGAAAATAAAATTCTTCTTGTGATATTGAGCCATGGTATGAAATAGAAAGGAATCAAGTGCTGCTAGAGGTCCATCACCCTACCTCTAATTTTTGTCCTATAATTCTGAAGAAATAGAAAGCCAATTTTGGAAAGAACTGAAGTACATGTCCCTCTTCACCTTCACGCTTTGCTTTGCCACTAATCTTAAACATTAGCGAATATGTATTAGCTATATTTGGGTAGTGGGAGCTTTATTGCAATCTTTTGCTTCATTGCTAGTTTTTAGAATGCATGATTGCCAGTTAATTCCTTGGCCCACTTAGGGGTTCCAGGGAACAAAGGAACATGAAAAATATATTAAAGAGACAAGGGAGCTTGGTAAAAATTAAAAGGAAATATGGGAAAACCTATTTCCAGCCTTCAGATTCTATGAAGCTGGATTGGAAGATTCTATTGCTCTTCTCTGTGCAAGGATTGATGGTGAATTTATTTTTCATCCCATATTGCCAAAGGGCGTTTTCAAACACCATTGAGAGCTTGGCATTGAATCATCCTGGATCATCCTGGAGGCAAGATCCCCGACTCCCTCTTTCCTTCCATTTTTCTTGCGTGTGTACTCAGTCTGTATTTTGCAGTGTCTTATTAGCTCTACTCACCTTTCTGCAATTGGTATTCATCGCTTTTCTGTCGCATCTCTGTTTGCACACCATTTTGCTGAGCTCAAGAGCGTAAGTGACGAGGTGTGTGGGACTGTAGCACTCCTACCAGTTGAAGTAACGCAGTTTACAAGGCAAATGAGACTCTTTCCAGGGCAATGATGATATCAAAGAGTTGTATCGCATATTAATTCCAATGCATATTCCAGCATGCACACCTTTTCCTAGGACTACAAGCTTCCGACAACAAAAGGAAAAGTCAATGGAGAATGCTTGTCTTTTATTTCCAGGATAGAGCATCAGCTTTCACTTTGGGCACAAAGATCAATTATGACGACAAAATTTATTCTATGTTTCAGAAGGGACTTATTCAAATAGGCTACAATCCCTCTTGAAGAGCCTTGCTTCTTTTCATCAAATTGCCTTATACGAAGAATAAGGTTCTCTCTAGCTCATACCAAAACAATTGACGGTTATTTTAGAGGGCAAGAGGGAGGATTAAGTGCTCCTCAGGCACCAATAGTTTATCAAAAGCTGGAAAAATTTGGTTAGTCAAAGGCAAAATACACTGTAAATACTCTGCTACTTCTAAAATGTCTGGCGCACCGGTACCTCCTGACTTGTCTTGAAAAGCCAAGAGTGGTCAAGATGTAGGATATCTAAGCGTAGCACAATATTATTGACTGATAAAATCTATTCACATTACATTCTTGACAGAAATTTGTATTTTCTATGCTTCTGTTGTCACGTAATTTTACCATCAAGCCATTTTGAAAGTGAAATGCATATCCTGTTTTAGAATACTACAAGTGGAATGGTCTCCTTGCACATAAATATGACAACTTTAAGTTTCCTGCCAATCAATTAGATTATACATTGGCGAGAGCATATAGCATGAATCCAAGTTATCCAAGTAACCCTGCTTCACATATGTGCAAATCCACGCTTTACGAGCCTGAGAAACATCAGCATAACTACTACGCATTGAGATACATTGGATATATGTCTGTTCCAGAAGCTGGAAACTACACATTGAAAACTTACTGCAACGAGCTTTGCCAAATTAATATGACAAAATCTGGCTCCGAAACAGCTCTTGGAGATTACAGCGATGCTGATCGAGACAGGTAATGATTTTATTTTTTTCATTAAGTTTCAGTATACATGCAGCAAGAACAGCATGAAATACTTTTTGTGCAAAAGTAAGATCAAATATAAGATAGTAATTATTCTAATCTATAAAACATTCTAATCAATATGCAAAACATAGTTTATTCTCTTTTCCAATAATAGTCTGTTAGTACTACAGAACTTTACCACAACACGAAAAAGCTGCAACATTCTTTTCACATACTGAAAGCTTTTTTCGTCCGACACTCATCAGAGTATGAAAACGTCGGATAGTGACCTAACGGTTAACCGAAAAATATGTCCAGATGCGGTTAAATGTGATAGGATGCGTCTAATTGAACCCAAGTGTGACTAATTTGGACCTATTAAACATTGCTTACTTGAAGAATCCCAATGGGAAAGCAAATTCTTTGTGTCAGCACAAGACTGGGTATTGAGTCTTGATGTAAACAGATTCCAAAACACTTAAATGAAAAGACGACCTTGCTTGCCCAATGCTCCGAAGATTGTCGTCTGTATATGTTTCTGGATTTGCATTCTGGATTTGCAATAAGGTGTTGTCCTATAGCCGACTAACAATTAGTTTTAGACTTGTTGTTTTTACAAATACAAGGTGGCTGCTCCCATGCGGCATAAATTGTGGGGACATATTGTTTTATTCTGTATGCCAGTCCTTTGCGTAGTGCGTAGGACGCTGGCTCGGTACGTAGGACGCACTACGCAGAGACTAGCAGGCAGAATAAAACAGCATGTCCCCACGAGCATCAGGAAGAAAAGTTATGCCGCAAGAGAGCAGCCATCTCGTATATGTAAAAACAACAAGTCTAACTTAATTGTGAGTCGGCCATAGGACAGCACCATATTGCAAACCAAGAATGTGCAAAAACATATACAGACGACAATTTTCAGATCATTGGGCAAGCAAGATCATCTTTTCATTTAAGTGTTTTGGAGTCTGTTTACATCAAGACTCAAAACTCAAAACCCAGTCTTGTGTAGACAGAAAGAATTTGTTTTCTCATTGGGAATCTTCAAGTAAACAATGGTTAATAGGTCCTAATTGGTCACACTTGGGACCAATTAGACGCATCCTATCGCATTAACCGCATATGGAAATATATTTCGGTTAACCTTTAGGTCACCATCTGACATTCTCATATTCTGATGAGTGTCGGACGAAAAAAGCTTTTGTATGTGAAAACAATGTCGCCCCTTTTTCGTTCTGTGGTAATTTTGCAATAATCTGTACATCAATATCTCATGCCTAGGATAAAACAATTCTTTTGTTTTACTCGAAAACCTTATTGCTATGAGAACTAAGATGCGTCTGTTAAAATCATAAGTATCCAAGATAGTGCTCTTGCTCTTTTTCTCCACTTCAAGTAGCATGAACAGTAAGAATGTGCTCAGATTGTGCGAGCAGCAATGAACATCATTATGAAGTTTCTTTGGGCCTCATACTTCTTGATTAATTTGCGTTAAAATCCAGCAAGAAAGGGTTTTTATGATTACTCTACAAATAGGGCTGTGTAAATTTTTGCCAAAGTAACTCATAGCGAATGCTAGTACATCTATATAGCGTAGTCTCAAAACTTTCAAAGATGCGTAGCAAAAAGCTGTGCGATTTCAATTTGTATGAAATCCAGTAAGAAAGGATTACGTCTGAAGTAGTAAATCAACTGAAACCTGATCATCATTATAAATAGCTTGAAAGTACTCCATTCTAAGAAATTAACTCTAAAATATTAACAAAACTTTTTACAAATTTGCGTCAATTTTATGTGACGTCAATTTTCTGTGCTTTAATTTCATGAGACCTTAATTGCAATTATGTTATTTCTCGAGGAAATCATAATAGTGAAAATCCTTTAAACTACATAAACATAGTCTGAATCCGGTGTAATTTCAGGCATTACAGCTTCCTGTTACAGCCTATTGCATCAAGCATTAAAGCTACATTAAGGCAATCTTAATCTGTACATGTAAAGAACTTCATGCCCAATGCTGATATCATGATTTTTGTTGTGGACGTTTAAAATTCTAAAGCTTTTAACACCGTGTTGCTAAACTTTGGTCCACTCGCTGTAGTTTTTTTTCAAATTAATTTCACTGGCGTTGATTTTCTAGAGCGTTAATTTCGTAGAATTTGGTAAATAATTACATAGGATAAACAGGCAGCCAATGGAAATCCTTATAGGAGTTATGTTAGGCCTCATAGTATGTTGCTGCATCAAAGGCATTGAAACGACTTTCAATGTGGAAGGACCTGGTCCCTAGTGCCTGGGATGAGCTTGGAAGTCGGCTTATCAGTGTTAGTAACAGTATCAGTTTCAATGAGTCTAGGCAATGAACGAATGGAACATGACCTTTCTATGTTATCTTCTGCAGAAAAATGTAAAAATAGTAAAGCACACTATCTTATGCAAAGTTTGGGGGACACTGTCTCCAGGGCCCGACTTTTTCTACAGCCCTGTTTAGACATGTTTAATGAGTAAGGATTTAAGTAATTAATTTGCAAATTAGGATTACACAGCTTTCTAATAAACTCTCTCATGGCAAATGCTAGTCAAGTTACATAGGATGTTATCTACAGCGCAAAAGTTTTATAGCAAAATTGCAGTAGGATATTCATTTTCATTTTAGAGTACCTTTCCTTGAAATAAACGCAGGTGCATTATCCAGTCAAACACTCTATCCTATAAAAGTCTTTTTCTGTGAAAGCTGGGGATATGAACAAATTCAAATTTCACACATGAAGGACAGCAGCCCCTATTCAACTTCTTGGAATGGAACGCTTCGTAACCTTCTTGAAGGTAAAATAAATTGCTAAAATCAATTTTTGTAAGACGCTCTTCCATTGGATCTCAGCAATAGATCAGCAGGCATTTCACTTGCTTTCAGCACCACATGCTTTTGAGTATTTGCAGATTTGAGATATTGTACAGCCAAATCGTTAATTCAAAATATTATGTGGTTTAAAACTTGGAAAAGAAATTTTTTAAAACTTGATCATAAGACTTGAAACGCTTTTTATGCCACTCTCGTACATAGTCTTGCCTATTTCATAATTATGTTCATTTATATTTTTCAGCTGACAGTGCTAGCAGTTTACCTCTACCTCTCCCCACAATGAAAAATTCAACTGTCATTTCTGTTACGTTGCCTTCGACACCCTACCTGCCTCCAAAAGACAATTGGACATATATTCAATCTAGCGAGGTTTTGTATCATAGAAATGGGATAGTTGAGACTCCACAAAAGCTGACAGTGAGTGGAGCACTGCCACAGACAATAAATGCAACTGGATTGAAAAAGTACACTGACTATGTGTTTTATGCACATTACTTTGGAAAGATAAACGGAGAAGATCAAAACATCATAACAGGATATTCTGCAGTTGTTAAAACAGATGAGGATGGTATGATATCTTTTTCAAACTCAGCATGAATGCATAACAGTTTCCTTGCTCAATAGAAGAAGTTGAATTTAGGGTCTTGATACCCCAATGGCGCAGTTTACTCATTTTCAGGCTAAATCTCTCTCTAAACGTAGCGAAATCACTTTGAGTTTATCATTGACAAGTTAATAGTTGAGTTATCTTTATCTTGGATGACTGGCAGCTGATACCTAGCTTTGTAACAAAAATGTGTGATCTTACGCCATCCGCCATCATCTTCGACCAGATTAAGGTAAGACAGCAATTGATTTATTGCTAGTTAATTTATGCCAGAATCCAATCTTATCACCAATGAATACTTTACTTTGCAAATGCTTGAAGGACATAAAATTGTGTTTCACACTTTTAATTGAGAGCTGCTGGCAGTCGAGGGGAAGTTTAGTATTTGATTTTGCAAATCTAGCATCGTTTTTTAATTTAATTGATAATCATTGAAACATACCGTGTTTACCGATACTTTTCTTATGAACATAAATAAAGTTGATGAAATGGTCTTTCTACTTGCAATGCGAATTATTGAATTGCACTAAACTTAGGTTTAGGTAAAAAAGTAAAAAAGTTCAAAGCTTCACAGATCACCGTTAAAGCATAAAACGGAAAAGCTAATAAAATGTAAGGACTGCAATGTTAAATCTTGCGCCATTTTTGATCATATCCATCAAGGTCTACTAAAGTACGCGATCAAAGCAAAAGTTACTGCTTCGTTGAGTATAGGCCAGGTGGCTGCATCACTGGACCGAATACACTCTACCTAAAGTCTTGAAATGCTTGCACTATTTCTGTTGCTGATTGAGAAGCATCTCCTTCTCCCCTCAAAACAATTTTGTTGTAGACAGGTTTGACAGCCACAAAAAATCGCTATGTTTGGAGATTAGTCTCAGGCAAATACGCACATAATTCAACATTGTTTCTAAGGGGGAACAGATTTTCAATCATTCGACATAGACAAAAGCATCATTATTGTCAATTACCATGCATTAATTGATTGATGTTCCAAGAACTTTTGGCACAGACTGTAGAATCTACTTCATCAGCGCATTGTGACTTTCTACGTAATACATGAAAACTGAGAAAGTGTTTGAGTAAAGGTTAATGATTCAAGTCAAAACAGTAAGTTCAGTGGAACCCCGCCTAATGGCCACTTTGTTAATAAGCCCACCTCGCTATTGTGGCCACCTTAGTTTGGTCAAGAAAAACATCCATACATAGTCTTATAAAAAGACCCCATTTATACGGTCTCGAGTTCATACGGCATATTACCACATTTTGAATCCCAGACAGCAGGATTCTTTATAATTTTACACAGATAATACGGCCATTTGCATATATCAAAGTTGTACCGTATACATTGATAGATCTTTTCACAATCAAAGTCGCTTGCTTGTCTTTCTCGCGAAAGAGACTTCAATACCGTATCCAACAGCTCCATCTACAGCTTTTCCAACAACCATAACTTGTGCTTTGGATCCTGCTTTCATCAAAAATGATAGATGATCCCTTCTCTTTCCATTCAGGTTGCAGTGTATTGGTGTTTTAGAAATTTTATTTGTGTACTGGTGATTTAGCATAGTCTTGGAAATGTAACTATTTTCCATATGTCTATTTTGTAAAACAGGTGCTTATGAGCATTATATTAAGTTCCGCCCCTTTAACTCCAGACTTTGACTCTTCCTCTTTAATATGACCCCCCTCCCCGGTTAATTTGTGTCATTCAATTTTTTACTGCTGTTTGCTTCAGAGATATACTTGAGAAAATTATTTTACATGCACAGATAAGGTTAGCAAGTAAAGAAAAGCAAGGCATTATGACAAACATCTTTCACAAAAACACTGAAAGATTAATAGCATTGCCTATGGTAGTATTGCGTTTTAATTGCAAGACTAAATTAGCTGATGAAAATTGGCTTCCTTTATTAAAAGCTGTTGGAAAACTTGAAATTGTATAGGGAATGGCTATGAAATCAAGATTTAGAGGTAGAAACAAATTCCAGAGGATTTTTGACAACTCATATAAATCAAACTGTTTGTAATTGGAAGAGCATCACAAATCCCGGCAGAGTTCGAATCACACAGACTTCACAGCATAGAATTTTAACGAAGCTTGGCGTTTTTTGACAATCTTTTACTGCTTGATTGAGTCTTGCGAACCTTGCTCCCAACTAGACTACTGCAGTAATTTAATTCCTTGCTGAAAAGAACCATAGAATTGGGATGATGAAAAAACTTCAAGATAATATCTCAACACTTAATTTACCATTTGCTTTATTTCGTGCAGTACCAGAATCTGCTCCACCAAATCTTGTTCTGGATGCACGATTGTCCACTTCAATCAAGTGTCAATGGGGATCATTTAGCAACTTGTCGCTTTGGAATGGAGTTGGGATTGGCTATGAAGTTCAGTACCGGTTGAAAGGAGCACAAACCAGAAATTGGACTTCAGTGAAGATAAATGGTACTAGTAACAGGCAACATATTGCTACTGGTTTATTGAAATATAGATTATACGAGTTTAAAGTAGCTGGGAGGACAATTAAAGGAAGTGGAGTACTTAGTGAAGTAAAAGAAGAAAGAACAATGGAAGATGGTAAGCAGCTCAAATCATATCAGTTTCATGAACTTCTCTTCAGCATTCCTGCAATTGGATCAGGAGTTTTCTGGCCAACCGTACATCATCTGTTAATTTGCAATTCTCCTATCCTGTGAAATGTAGAACATGAGCAATGTAATTGCATATTAAATAAATCACCTTTTAACTTTTCACAGCTATTAATGCATGTTGCATCTTAGGCCAGAATGAAGCTTGTTTGGATTAAAATCAATTGTTTTCATCCATTTCAGTTCCAGATGCTGGTCCGTCAAATATCTCTGCAATTGATAGCAGTTCCTCAAGCATTTTTGTTACTTGGGATGATGTTCCAGCAGAGCATCAGAATGGAATCATAACTGGTTATACAGTTTACATAAGAAAACATGGCTCTAATGGGGGATGGTCTCATGAAGAGATAAATGGCAAAAATTGGAGGAAATCTGGACTTGATTTGTGGACAATATATGACATAATGATAGCAGCAAAGACATCCGTTGGCGAAGGTGTAAAGAGTGTAGTTGTGAGTGTCCGAACTGGGGAAGATGGTAAGAAGCAGCTTAAATGCTCAGGAATATAGGGCAGTGATTGCAATAGCAAGTTTTCTCTCATACAATGATCGGCCTACGGCAGGAAAGGAGGACTTTCTGTTAATCTCCTGAGTACCATCAGTTTTGTAATTTCATGAAAGAATTTGATGATGGTAGCATTGCAGGGAAAATCAGAAGAGAATTGCAATGATCATATGTTGTTAATTACCATTGACACATCCATTATTATCCAAATATTGGGGAAGCCATTTGCTACATTATTAGCAACATTTTAGATGCAAAGTATAGACGAAGCAAGAACTTAGAACTTTCTAGGCTGTGTCAATTCTCCAATCCTGGCCAAAATGATTAGAGCAATTTGCAGATATCAACACATTTTATCTCCTGATCCACCCCTCACCCCACGTTACAATGCTGAATTATGAAGACGTCTTCCCATTTTTGAGGTAAATGAAACTATGCCACTTTAGTACAGTCCTTCCTTCTGAGAAGTCAACATTGTTTTTGGGGAGAGGGAGGGAAGCGAAAACTTGAAGGTTAGGCAGAGTCACTAAAGTAGTAATGAAACTTGTTTAAACATCACTTTTTCTTTGCATTCCAACTGATTTTTGCTTGGATTGTTGGCTCCAAAATTTCTTGGATATTTTGCAACGGCTGTGTACATAGGACTTTGTCAATATGATGTCTATTTCAGTCAGAACTATTTCCTGAAAGACGTTATGCTTCAGCATAGAGAAAACAATCTGAAAGCAAAGTTGGAGAGATAACCTTTTTATTGCTGGATCCAATGTTCCTCAGTCTAATCTTAAAAATGAACAAGATGCATGCATCAATATTTCTAGCAACATGCTTTAGTACATTCATTATGAGTCGGAAATGGAGGTAAAAAGCGAAAAGTGCAAAGTAAACCATGCCATATATATTTAAAATATGTATATTTTACATTTCATCATTTTAGCCCCAAATGCTCCACCAACTGCAGTTAAAGGTGGATATACGAATCCAGCTGCAATTTACGTCACATGGGATCCCATACCCATCCTGTCTCGAAATGGAATCATTGTCCACTACAATATCGCATATAAACAAAAAAATTCATCAGAAAGCTGGAAAGTCATTTCAGTTGACTCTCAGACATTTAGAGTAGAGATTGGTCAGTTACAATACAATAAATTTTATGAAGTTAAGGTTTCTGGACGGACTTTAATTGGAAAAGGACCTTACAGCTCTGTAATTTCGATAAGAACGGATGGATACGGTATGCAATTCATAATGTTACTACTCATCATTTTAGCTAGCTAATTATGTCTTGTAAAGAACCTATTTCCTACTTAAGTATTAGTGTTTAAGATAGAATGGCGCTCAAATCTTGATTGATTAACAGAGGTGATTCACGAGGCCGCTTCCACCAATAGGAGACCACGATTTTGTAAAAAAATGGCTCTCGCACCTAAGCTTAGGCCAATGTCACGTGTTTTGAAGCGTTTTTACCACACACACTGAAAATCCTCTGCACACTCTGCTTTATCTAACTTGGTGGAAAAATTAACTCATTCATCACTCTTCCACATTGGATTCTACGTGTTCAATATGGATGTGATTATTTTATTCATATGGACGTGAACAATATCAGATGTGATTATTTTGATAACTTCTCGGGCAAGACAAACTATGTGCTCAAATATAAGCTCAAAATTTTACTGTAAGTTGACAATGTCTTTGTCCATTGTAGCCACTGAACTAGCTATGATGAAACATTTAATTGTTTGATGAAATACTAACAACGAATACCTTCTGTACAATATGTTTCTTCTAAAACAAGAAAAGTTTCCCGCCAAAATCTATGTAGCGTAACCAGTGCACAGTATTTTCAGCTCTTGCTTACGCCATTCCTAGAAGATTGAGGAGTTGTATTACGTAAGATTATACAAGAGGAAAGCATATAAGCTTTCTACACATGAAATAATCAAGCATAAGATGAGTATCATGATCTTACTTAGTGTATCTTTGAAACGAACATACACTACTAAATCGATACCTTTATGGATTATTATGCAAGTTGCTAGTTCATAGGTAACCATTGCTAGAAAATGCACGATACTAACATGCATCTGACGTTAGCACTTCATCAAACAGTTAAAGGTTTCATCATATCCTGTTCGGATGCTATTAAATGCAAAGAACTAGCCAAATTTGCAGTGAACTTTTGACCCTATTTTTGTACGTGTAGTTTTGCTTTGCACAATAAAGAATCAAAACCACGTGATCCGATGCTGGTTCCATGAACAACTAGATGCTTGACGAATAAGGCCAAATTTCTACCAAATTGGATAAAGTTTAGGGTGTAGAGCTTTTCTACTATAGGTGGTAAAAACGCTCACAACAGATGAAATTGGCCTAAATTTTGCTGTGAGAAACAAATTGTTTACAAATTCGTTACCTCCAATTGTTGGAAATGGTTGTAAGAATTAGTTTTATTAAAAAATGAAGATTTGAGCGGTATGCTATTTAAGATATAGCGATAGGGCATGAGAGGACGTGATCTAGTTTGGTGTAATGCACAACTTCACACGAAATACTTTTCCTTCACGCAGGCGAATTTTACACTGACATTATGTACACCAATACATCTCTCAAGAATCATTTGGTCAAGTACAAGCAAGTTGATACATTAGTAGAGTGCTTTCGTGTGTGTATACAATGTGATATGGAAGATGGATGCACCTGCTCGTCAATAAACTTCAGTCATTTCCAGATTGATCGCAAGAATGAATGTGAGATTAACGATGCAGCTCAATACGAACACGGCATTGACTTTGTTACGAGGCCTGGATTCCAGTACTATGAACGTCATTAGCAGTCGAGTGATATACGATAAAGTACCATGTACAGGAGGACTGCTGAAAATATGTATCGATGAATTTGAAAGGGAACTTGGACTAAGATTTTACTTTTAGAATTAATATTCATTCAGGTAGCAAAAGCAGTAGCAGAAACTGTTATTAATATAAAACTTTTGCTTACTGTAAGTTAGCCCTTCCGTGGGCCGATCAAATATTGGACTTTTGTCGTTCTCCTGTGTGTTCACCTATGTAGCAAAGGCTACTGCTTAGACACGTTGCAACGAAACATTCCAGCAAAACAATATCTATAGCAGGGACTTATTCTCGTCCAATGATATCAACATTCTTGCACAATGTGCAGTATGACCAAGAAAGTGGATTGATTAACGTTACGACCTATTTAAATCAACCATTCGTGAAGAATTACTTAAAGAGTGTTGTTAATAATCTCAAAGCAGAAGAAAGAGTGCAATGTTTTTAGCTTCCTTGTATGCCTGTAAATTCTTCATGATAAATCTAATGAGTGGTTCCCACAATAATGCTTAAGCTTACACGTGTAAGCTAAAACAAAAGCAAACCTAGCTTAGCAAAGTTATATTTGAAGTATTGCTCTATATTCTGAGCTATGGAGGAATATTTGGAGCCAAATTGAATATTACAAGACTTAGTCATAGACAAAGGCACTGTGAAGGATTAACTAGTTTTATACAGGAATTTAATGAAAAGCTATCCAAAACTGTGAAAAATTGTTTGTCAATAGAACTTGAGATCCAAGGCAAGGCAGTTTGAATAGTTTGAATAAGGTGTTGTTAGGACAGGAACACAATTTTTGTCATATAGCAAGCCCAAAGGTCACTTCCTAGTTTTTAGTACATAACGTAACCTTCTGTTATAAATGTATAAATGTCTTATGACTAATAGGACAGCAAGTAAAGCAACATTCCACAATGCATAATTGTTTGGTCAATTAAATGTGTCGAGTTTTACATTAGTTTTGCTGTTTGTGCTCTCCCTAATTTTGATGTAAACATAGCACATGTGATAGAACAGCCTAAAAATTGCAAATTTGAAATTTATCAATATCTTTACTTATGTTTTTAAATATTCCTTTGACACTAGAGAACTTTAGCACAGCACAAAAACGCGGCGACATTCTTTTCACATACAAAAGCTTTTTTTGTCCGACACTCATCAGAATATGAAAACATCAGATGGTGACCTAAAGGTTAACCGATATTTATTTCCATATGCAGTTAATGCGATAGGATGAGTCTAATTGGTCCCAAGTGTGATCAATTAGGACCTATTAACCATTGTTAACTGGAAGATTCCCAATGAGAAACAAACTCTTTCTGTCTACACAAGACTGGGTTTTGAGTTTTGAGTCTTGATGTAACCAGATTCCAAAACACTTAAATGAAAAGACGATCTTGCTTGCCCAATGATCTGAAAATTGTCGTCTGTATATATGTTGGTGCATTCTGGATTTGCAAAAAGGTGCTGTCCTATGTCCGACTAACAATTAATTTTAGACTTGTTGTTTTTACATATATGAGGTGGCTGCTCTCTTGCGGCATGACTTTTCTTCCTGATGCTCGTGGGAACATGCTGTTTCATTCTGTCTGCTAGTCTCTACGTAGTGCTTCCTACGTACCGAGCTTCACATCAGCACAAAATTCATAAACAGCACCACTTTTTTGAGTGGTAGGAACGGAATCTCTTTTAGCGGATGGTAGCATAACTCTAGTGTTGTAAATCACATGCGGCTTTACAAAATAGTAACAAGATGTAATGGTTTTACTGATTTGATTTTCAAACTTTGATGAAACAGTACCAATCCAAGTCAATTTTTAGGTATACCAGGGACTTCTCTGGATCAAATGCCTTTTCTGCTGCAAACTTAACTAATTGTTGGTTGATGCAAGAAATTAGGACATCTGCAGGATACACTTTGGACATTCTAGTATAAACAGGGTCTAAGATGTTAGTGCTCCAATGCTTGAACCCTCTTGT
Source organism: Cassiopea andromeda (assembly GCA_018155075.1). Classification (NCBI taxonomy): domain Eukaryota; kingdom Metazoa; phylum Cnidaria; class Scyphozoa; order Rhizostomeae; family Cassiopeidae; genus Cassiopea; species Cassiopea andromeda. Next base: position 450,984 of record WIPJ01001684.1, read on the forward strand.
GGAATGCGAAGATATTGTGGTGGTAGCGATCCTTTTTCATGATAGGGTACATATACACCTTGAGTGCTTTAGATATAGCTAATGTCAGTTATCTAGTGTAGACTTTTCTCGTTTTATTAGCATTAGATGAGATGTTTTTGCCTCTAGGATCAGCGTACAGCCTTTTCCATTTATCATTCTTGAAAATTGAATAACACGAGGTTTGATAAGACAGTTTCCTCTTCTAACCATAAAGATCGATCATGAAGACTATGTCATATTCTGCAAAAGGGAGTTCTCCGACGTTTTAGAGGCATTACTTCAAAACTTTTTGCGGGGCGAGCCCCCATACTCCAATTTTGTATTGGATTGCCTATCAAAAAGACTGTTTTGGCGGATATTTTGTGATCGATTGGTGCAGGTATAGAAAATTCAAATCTTCAAGCCTTCACCTGGGTTTCAATGTCTATGCCCTCCTCTTCCAATCATATTCAGCTCTCTACACGTATGGAATTGTTGTTTTCAGTTTGGAAAGCTTGCATGATTTTATGGAGTAGGGGGCGCTAGGAATCTTTCTGGAAGCCAAGGGGGCGGCAGCCAAGAAGTTTGGGAAACACTGGTCTAGCTGATTAGTACGCAATCTATAACATGTCCGACCATAGCGTGAGTTTTATTTATAACACTGTTCAACAATTTTTTTGTGTTTGCACTTTTGAGTGGGTTTGGGGCAAATTTGATATACTGAGTCTGAAAATCATATCGCTTTTTTTCAATCAGGTCAAATTTTAAAATTACTTTCATATTAATTTTTCGTCTGAGTGTTCACGTAAGGGTTTTCATGCCTTTTATGATTTTGAGCTTTTTTCATATTTATTGAAATGAGCAGCTTCCAAAAGCTGTTTAAAGTTTTCAGATATTGATCTTTCCAACAAACAGAAAAGTAACCTTTCTCCATCTTTTCGAAAAGCTCAATCTCTGAATACTTTGAATGGTAAAGATACTTTAAATGTACTAAGTGACATGTGCTTTTTGCAAAGTTTGGATAAAGACTCCACCCAATGACATGAACTTCCGTTTAATTGCAGACTGTGATAGTCGTTTAAACTAAACTATTTTCATATGTCGATTTTTCATGAGGATCTTAGAAGTTTATGAAATCCTTAGACTAGTCTCAGTCAAGACTGTTGCTAACTTTGTAAAAACTATTCCCTTCAAACCGTAGTATTGTGGTACAGCACCAAATGAAGTCATACAATGAAAGAAAACCTTTCAAGAGTGAAATCTACATCCCTTCTCTTATCATTAGAACATCAGTCAAGCAAGAATTATTAAACAAAGCTAACATAACGTTTCTTTAGTTGAAAATATTACTTGTTGCTGTCAAATTTTTATTCAAAATATACCGCAAAGTACTAAACTTGACATGAATCTGTTAATTGCATTATATAGCCATTGAATTTTGGATTTGAAAAAAGTACATACTTTGATATGTCAGGCTTAGCCATTTTAAAGATAGTTTGCATGTAATACTGAGAAATTTATCTGATTTGCATAAAAAGTAGACATTTTTCACCAACTTGCTGCTTAAAAAAGAAAGCGAATACTAGATTGTTCTGAAAGACCTGACTTTTACCATTTTTAGTTTCAGTGTTAGCAACGTTTGAGAAAATGTAAAAGGACTACAAGTAGGAATTTTCTGGCATTTTGGAGGGTTTTTCTTATGGTTGGCACAATTCTGGTCAAGAAAAACACACTTCGTATAAGATTGTGGAGTGCACCTTGCTTTCCGTGACTTAAAAATGCCATAATATGGCTCAAAGTTGTGCTAGAGACTTAATTTTTCTTTTGCTATAAATTTAGTCTAGATTTAGCTAAGTGTAATGATAAAATTAATAGAAAACATCAATGTTTGGCCTATCTTCACCTCTGCATCCACTATTCGATGCTATTTTAAGACACAGTTCTCTTTCACCTACCTTTCACAAATCCCATCACTGGTATGTAATTTATCCCTTTAGAAAAAACATATAGGAAGATATTTCTACTAAAATCCAATTTCAGTAGAGAACTACTCTTACAAACGTCAAAATGTGCAGCTAAAACAGTGAAAATGGCACTATTTTAGAGTCAATTTTTTCAAAATCTTGCCTGATACAGAGAAACTGGTATCAATTTTGGAATCAGCTTGACGGAGATGTTATAAATCAGTCAAAACATCTTAGGTACCTTTCAAAAGCTCTTTTTGTTTTCCAGTGTAAATGATAACTATTCCTTTACTGAAGCTGTGATTGGATATACATTCGCGTTAGCAATAACAATTAAGAAAAACGGCAGCTGTATATCAATTAGAAGAAAAATAGAAAATTAGGAGTAAATGATGTCAAAATAAGGTTATGGATACAACATTCCACCTATCATTGGCAGTTTAACTAGCATTAAAAAGCAAAGCAACTTTTGAGTCTAATTGATTAGTAATCAATAACATGTCCGACCACAGTGTTAGTTTTATTTATAATTCATAACTATTTTTCATTAAATTTGTCATTAGATACGCATTCCTGTTGACGTTCTATGCTTCAACTCTGCCTAGCAGTGATCTGCGTGTGGCTCACTTCTTCCCAAGATGTGTGCAATCCACGGGTGGTCGTTAGTTCCTGTGGCATCCTATATCCTTTTTTTCTCGATGTGAATGTTGTGAATTGGCAAATTTTATAAGGATGAAGTAGTAGATTAATTATTTCAGAATTTGGATCCTTAACTTCGTCTATTGTTGTGGACTACTTTGTCTTTGGGAAAATTTCTTGACATGGGCTTTGTTACGAATGCAGCATTCTAATTTTGTGACTTGAATTTGTACTGGTTCTTCTTACAATTATGTTATTTTATAGAGTTCATTTTCGTGCACTTGTAAAAGTTTGCAAAAGTTTCACGTCAGCTCACCAAGTTGAAACCCAGTAGAATTATTCGTCTTTTCTTTGCTGAGCACTGCGAGAAAGCATCCTGCTCTTCTACTTTGAAATCTTGTTATGACTTCAGTTTTGACTGAATTTGCGGTATATCTATGTGGATATTATGCTTCAAGAGGGGATCTGCTGGTGCGATCAAAATTGGAGAGCTTAACCTGCTGCATAAAGCAATAATAAGTTTCTCAAATTCTTTCTTCCCTTCTTTTGCTTCAATATTAGCTTGTTCTATAACTTCCTTTAGTATACGATTTATGTTTTCAACTTCTTCATAGGTAACAGCGTAATGCAGAGAAATATTTTGGTCTTGAATATTGTTTTGTTGGCAGTAGTGTACTATTCCAGACGAATCCATTGAAATTTATAGTAATGTCAAACCAATTCTAATGTGTGCTCAACGATAACAGGAAATCAGCTAAAGGGTTGCTGTTGTGCAAATTGTCTTTTTGGGCATACTTCAGGACCTGTGCGACAGTCAAACTCCTCATCCTTCGCACAGACATCTTCAGAAAGTCATATTTGATTGGCTAATCAGGAGGAAATTAACTATCATACAAATTGGTGTGACAGTCACTGGATATCATACTGCTCACCAACCACTTCTAATCTGTCCATGGATCAAACAGACACTACCAATAGTTCCTCCACATTAGCAAAACAGAGAATTTGTCCTAAGAGGTCATTACATAGCACTGTTAAAAAGAGATTTTTGCTGCTGTGAAATAGAAGAATCAAATTAAGAGAAATTAGGAATTGCTATTTTCCAGCTATATTGCTGATGACAACTTCTAGTTCATTTTGTATAAATGACAATGCCATTAATCAAGTGGAAATTTGACTGTCGCTTGTGTGACAAGTGCGAAAGTTTCCGTCCGCCACTGCAAGCACTTGTGTCTTGGTGGATGACTTTTGAGAGGAAGGAATAGCAGAAAAAAGTTGCCGACAGGCTTCTAACTCTCCCAGAATTGTCGACAAGTGATGATCGAGACGCTAGCTTTACTGACAACCTAAAGAATTATCGACAAGCCAAATGATTCCGTACAGTTTCTGCAAAAAGTGGGTCAAAGTTTGTGATACCCTCACACACTTCGGCACTTCGGTACGACCCTGGCACCCTCAACCACTTATAACGAACCGAGAAGAGTTGTATCTCACTGATAAAAGAAAGTCTAGTTCACCATGTGATAAGAAGCTTGTCATAGCACGTATTGATTTACCAACAACCAACAACCAACTTATGGAGATAACTGACATCGCAATTGTCAGTCTCTTTAAAGATACTAGTAAAATTAGCTGTGTTTACAGATTTGATAATGTTCGCTATAAAAGAAAGATATTTTTACGTTATGGCACTCTATTAGTTCAGACACACAATGTAACAGTGGCTTCGTGTCTTGGCTCCACTCTTGATAATATGTTTAAGTGTATTCTTGACTAGAAGTTCCATGATGTTTTCATCACCTGGGTGCAGCTGAATTTCAAACACTTATTCTTTATATGAATTCTGTAAATTCTAATTTATCAACTCTATATAATGTCATAAAGTCCACATCCCTGATATAGAAAATTATCTGATTCGTTATTATCCTACTAAATACTATGAATGTTTCCAAGTAATACGCCTTCATCGCTTTCAAAAAGAGCTTCATTCTTTCATCTTCGGAAGTTTTACCATGAACGTTATATACAAAGCATCAATGATATACAACAATGAATCGTCAAATTAAATTGTATTTATTAAACTGTCTTGTCTTTTCTTATCATCCAATGATCAATTTTTACTTGGCACACTGAAATTACAATGTTACTGCACGGAAGGCTTAAGTTAATGCTCCTAAATGTTTATGGTATTCTGTGTACCCTAAAACTATCCTAGAACCTTCTCAATGTTTTTCAGTAGTATTATCAAACATTTATTGTCCTCTATGCTTCTCAATGCTTTCTTGTCACTTGTGAATATATTTTCAATGATTAATAATAATTACTAGCAGTGTAGTACAATCTTCATACAAAATTAGCATCCCTCCTGAAGCAAAATCAGCAATCTATACTATTCTATTCTCTTGTCGTTATCGTTATATACAGATAAATGAAAGGTTTTCATTCACATTATTATCAACTAGTAACTGATAGGATTTCGTATATAATATGATATGATGTGTCGATTAAAATTCAATGCATATTTTGCTGAACCCCTGTATTCTCTAAAGGCAATTGCTTCAAGAGTTTTGCTAGCTCTGTTGCTTTTAAGCACCCTCAAGTAGTCACTAGTTGAAGGAGATGCAGTTTCCAAAGCAAATATAATAATTGAGGAATTACTAATTTATAGCAAGAATATTGGATGAAATGAATCTAAACTATCCATAGGTAGTTTCACCTGTCTCCTTGTACTTGCAGTTATTTTAAATCCAGCCACTAGAAGAAAGGATGCTGAGCTTTCTAACTAAAAGATGAGTATCTCGAAGCAATCTCAATGGCCAATAGATTGCGTAATGGTAGATAGCACAACTGCAGTTCACTTGTGACACAAGCCGACCACAGAGAATCGCTTCTAGTGAGATTTCTTTGTCAATGAACAAAGAAGACATATCGCTGAGCCCAATTGTATGGATTGAAGTTTCTCAATCCAGAAGAAAGTAACATTCAGCTCAACAAATTATCATGATGAGCAATAAACTATTGATTGCTGCCATAGTAGCTTAAGCTCCTGTGGTGAGAGTTAAATTACACTAAATTGAGAATTACGCCATTCATAATGTGCTTTTGCATATGAATTCACATTTATAGTGGCTAATGTATGGAACCCGAATGTAAACACCTGTTTAGCATTTCTGCTGCATGTATAATTAGAAAATGCCCTTCAGAAAATGCCATTGCCACAGATGGATCTCTGAGTCAGCGCTGTATATGTTGGATATAGAATCAAAGCTGCGGTAATCGTCTCTTTGTAGTTTAAGTCGATTAACTCTATACTCATTTTTTACAAGCAATGGCATTCAGAAAAACAAAGAACACATATCACAAGCTAATTGATGATTGTCCGAAAATTGTTAATCAGTTGTATTTCTGTTGAGATGAAAAGTTTTTTTTGATGTAAAACATACTGTAGAAAGGTTAAAATGAATTTTGAAGTGCAAATTTAGTCAAAGAATATAGTTGGAATCTTTCTCGGGCGCAAAGCCGAGCGAGAAGAGGAATTGACAATATTTAAATCAAGTACATGTCACTTGAGCACTTTGATACCTTAGATATTGTGTTTAGTTTCATAGCAAATATTTCTCATTAACAATGATTATATCTGATGCGTTATAGGTAAGGATGCAAAACATGACACTGTATTTCCAATCCTACTTACTCTGTAGTTGCCCCGAGTAATACTCGTAATTCTTAAAAAAACCTGAAAGAATTGGAACATGTACTTTACATGGCATCTTTATATGAATTCATATCAACCTCAGTAGACAGTAGGCAACACAAAATCTTAATGAAAAATTCCAGCTTTCTTATTATGAACAAATTCCATCTGTCTCATTGAAATTGATCTGATATTGTTAATTTTTCAGCAAAAGGAAGATTGAGAAGACGTATTGCATAGATTTTTGCACATAGTCTCTCATGGTGAGGAGAACACCTCTCAAAACGCGACACAAAAACTGACTTTTTGCTATCACAACACTCAGCAGGATGCTGCGGACCGTTGCCGTTCTTTTTTTCATTCACCTTATAGCGCATTGCGGTGGTGCCTCCTTACCGTCAGGTAACTGAACCAAAGTCACTTCGTTGCTTGTTTTCTCATTACTGACTACATTGTATCCCTTCATTATTACGAAATTCATTATCTTGTATCGCATACCTATTAACAACTATTCATTCCTGCTGTATGCAAGTTACGATAAATTTTAGGACAGTGCAGCAAGCTCAAATTGCTCTTCCTTAAAGCATATATACATACATACACTTATACAAAAATACATACATACAAACATACAAACATACATACATACATAAATACATACATACATACATAAATACATACATACATACATACATACATAAATACATACATACATACATACATACATACATACATACATACATACATACATACATACATACATACATACATACATACACGTACATACACATACATACACACACATACCACAGCTCAAAAACATCTATTCGCTTTCTTTCCCCATTCTTTATTGTCCAACTTTCACTTCCATAAGTTACAATAGGGACCACTAAAGTCTCAGCCAATTTAACTTTGGTTTTGTTTGATATCTTTTTATCTTTCATCATGTACCTTAAATTTGCCATTGTTGACCTCCAAATTCCTAGCCTAGTCTCTCGCTCGCACCCTCCTTTTCGTTCTATAAGTACTCCTAGATAGTTAAATTCATATACTATTTCCAATTCCTCATCTCCTATTTTATATTCATTCAGATCTTCTGTTGTCATGACTTTAGCCATCTTGATGTTAAGATACAATCCTGTTGCTTCGCTTTTCTCTTTCACTTTCATCAGTAGTCTTTGCAGGTCTTCCTCATTATCTGCTACCAGTGTGGTGTCATCAGCATACTTTAAATTATTGTACTTTTCTCCTCCTATTCTAACTCCTGCTGGATCTTTCTCCAGGCCAGCTGATCTCATGATGTATTCTTCACTGCTTAAGTTAAACAGGCAGGGTGACAATATGCAGCAACGGGAAACCAATTTGTGCTTCTAAACTCTGTTCTAACTATGGCTTCTTGCTGTTCGTACAGCTTGCTTAGTAGTATGACAATTTTTGGTGGAATACCTATCTATCCGTCGTAACACATCCCAAAGCAAGTCATGATGTATGCATTCGAGCGTCTTGCTATAGTCAATAAAACAGATACATAACCTCTTCTAATTTTCTCTTGCAGTCTCCATACCCGTCTCAAGTTAGCTATGTGATCTCTTGTCCCTCTGCTCTTCCTGAAGCCAGCTTGTGTTGCTAAAAGGTCTTGCTCCTTATAAGGCTCTAATCTCTTTTGAATCATCTTTAACATATTTTTACTGGTATGTGAAATGAAAGAGATAGTTCCACTGTTGGCACACTCTCTAGTGTCACCTTTATTTGGTATTGGAATGTAAACTGACCTTTGCCAATCTTGTAGCTATTCACATTTATTCCAGATTTCTTGCCATAAGGCTGTTAAAATGCTTATACCATCATCTCCTAGTGACTGGATTAGTTCGATTTGTATTTCATCGATCCCTGGACTCTTAATTTTGGCAAGTTCTCTGAGGGCTTGCTTTACCTCGCTCTGTAAAATGAATGGTTCATTGTCATATCTATTTTCCTCAAACTTCTCGGTCATCGCTGGATCTCTCTTGCATAATTCTTTTGTATCTTCTTTCCATCTGGCCTTAACATGTTTCCCTTATGTCAGTACATTTCCTTGTTTATCTTTGACTGTACAAATCTTTGCACTGAAGCTCCCGTTTATTCATTTCATTTTCTTGTACACCTGTCTTGTATCCCCTTTTCCTGCATTTTCCTCGATTTCTTTGCAAATGTGACGAAAATATTCTTCATTTTCTTTTCGTGCTTGTCGTTGAAAGTCCGTATTTAATTTTCTGGTCACCTCCAGATCTTTATTACTCTTTGCAATTCCTCTCTCTCTAGCTAATTCTACAGCTTCTCCTGACAGCCACTCTCTTTTGCTGCTCATCTGCCAGAATCCCTTACCAGCACTGCTGCTGCCCTGTATCACCTGATTTGTTTAGAGTTTACTCTGTTAGATGAGGTGCTACAAAGCTGAAGAGAATCTTCTTCTCTTTCTATTTGCTTATAGATGAGTAACAGATTGGTACTACTCCAGGGTATGTCCACACGCCAGTGGGCCTGCAGGTAGTACCTTTTTGGAGTCTGTTGTCCTCCCACCTCAGATCCTCGTTGGCGTCACCCAAGGTGCACTACGCGGAAGAGAGGTTGACAGTTGAATTTAGGACAGGGAAAGCTACTAACCTTAACCTTATCGGCCTATGTTGAACATAGACCTATCCCAGGCGAGGCAGTCAGGAAAAGCCAACCAACTCGTGGACCTATACCCCTTACACCCCAGTTTCAGTTCATTACATACATTTTAAGTCTCGTTTTGAAACGAGCTAACGCCAGTAGTTTACAAATTTCACCGGGTGTATCATTCCAAGAATTGAGAGTTTATTTAAACGAAAGACAACAAACCTTAACTTGAGTTTTGTAAAGGCTTTTTGAAATAGTGAAAATTTATATAATCTTTGTTGGAGCACGAAGAAGCGGAAACATTTTTAGACATGCCGAAAAGCTTGTTTTGTCCGAAACTAGTCAGAATATGAAACGTCGGATAGCGACCGAAAGTTTAACCAAAATATTTAGCCAGATGCGATTGCAACTGGCCTCAAGTTTGACCTATTAGGCCTATACAAAATTGTTTACTTCAAGAGTTCCAGTGAGAAAACGAACTCATTTGTCTACACAAGACTGGGTTTTGAGTCTTGATGTAAACAGACTCCAAAACACTTAACTTAAAAGACGATCTTGCTTGATCAATGGTCCGAAAATTATCGTCTGTATATGTTTTGAAGCATTATGGACTTGTACTTAGGTGTTGTCCTATGGCTGACTCACAATTAATTTTAGATTTATTGTAGCATTATGTAAATACAGCAAGTGAAAAATGAATGGTTTTATTCGGAGAATCTTTTCAGAAGATTTCACCACAAGTAGAACCAGATCAATTGAGACCTATACTTTACTCCCAACAAAGAGTCTGATCTCTATTCCACTTGGTTCCTTACATTGCAATTATTTGACAAGCTACAAACGTTTCAAAACATTGAGCAAAAGATTCTGCGCGTTAATATTTTTATTGAGCAGGGAGGAGGTTCACTTGGCCAGTGACTGAGTAGTGATAATGTCAAAACATTTCCTGATTGCATGTGATGTGCAAGTCACAAATTAAGGTGCGATAGTGATATCGAAAGGCAACGAATACCAAGTATTTGAAGATTTTGTTGAGTTCACTGCATATCGTATTGACCCAGTGCAAATTTTTCCATTGTACTCTGTGAGAAAGATATTGAACTTACTACATGTAATACATTGTTGAATGAATGACTACAATGCTTAGATAAGGCTCCCATATTTTTAATTACGAGAAGTTCGCTACACGCTAAGTTCGATTACTTTCTAAGAAACATCATCCAGCGCCATCTACGTGCTTGTACACAACTATGGAAAGCAACCATTCCTTAATTCTTTAATAAACCTCATCTAAGTTTTCTATTGTTGATCGCCCTGTTCAAGAATTGCGCAAACCTTGGGCAAAAGTTAGAATGATAATTCCTATTTTTGACAAAAGCAATGTTGTATTTTAGAACTCTATCAACCAACACCCGGAGTATACTTCGAAAGGTGGACATCTTCATCTTATTACGGAATGTCAAGCTTCAACAGCATACCTAATTATCCAGATTGCCCTAAATTCGTATCACATTCTGATACATTTTCGTACTCTGAATATTACTCTGGATCCAACCAGTATGGACGCTTTCGTGCATCGTTCGTTTCAACTCAAACTGGAACTCACAAATTTTTTGCTGTCTTGAACAACAAGGCTCAGATTTACATTGAGTTGAATCCGACTGGATGGAAGAAGATACTTGATGTTAGCTCTGCTACAAATGACAGTTGGAGCTCAAGGTAAAGGAATCTTAGGTTTGGAGAAGATGTGTTCTTAATGCTGCATAACAAACAATTATATTCGTTTGAAAATATGTGATCTATTTGTAGGTACGGTGAAAGAGAACTAGAATAATGCAATGGAAAGCGAAAACACCTAATGCTCTAAGATGAAGAAGAACAATTATTTTCAAAAGCCCAATATTACTATGGCCTTTGAAAACCCGAAACCCCTTTCCCTCTCTTGGTATATACAGTAAATTTGATTTCACAACTGGTTATTCAAAGTCCCTCTGAAGAACAGCTCCTCTAGAGAGGAGAGTTTGAAGTAGGAGGTGTAGGGGATCTGTCACACCCTCCTCCCACTTTTTGCCGAAGCTGTTGGTTATCAATTGGTCTGTCGGTAAAAGCCGGCGTTGTGATGACGTCTTGCCTGTGAATTTGGGAGATTCTGTAAGGCCCTGGTCAAAGAATTCAACAATTGACCTTGCAGCGTACAACATTCACGCTCAGTGGAATTTTGGATTCGTTTGATCACTTTTTGTGCTGTGTTTGGTGCAGCTCGATGCTGCTCTGCGATACTTGATGGCGATTAAAAGTTTGAGAGAGCAAACAAGTAGTTCACTTGTTTGAGCTGATGCTGTTCGTTATTCAGTGAAATTTTGGATCGTTTGACTATTCTACCGAGCTTGCCTGACTCGCACATGCTCAGCTCACAATTTCCACATTCAATTAACAATTTGCGTATTTAAATCCTTTTATAATCTACTAACTGTTTTTCTAGGTAATGGATTTTTCGTATTCTTATTGAAAATTTGCACTGAGACCGGTAAAAATTCGCTTGCATACCAAGGAGCATGAATTTTCAATCAACTGGAAACATTTAATCGCAAAGAAGCAATCTAAGACCTTGTAGGTTCCAAGGAAACTGTATTGGACTCTAATTTCATTCCAATGTGTCCAACTTAAGGGCGTAGGAACTGATTTCTTTTCAAGCAAAAGAATTTCAGCTTTAGTCTCTCGCTATTTACCAATTTATAACAACCTTTGGTTACTTGATTTAGTTGAACTGCTTTCACACAAAGCTAAAAGCTTCTGTTCATATATTAATTTTTTAGGAAGTGGTGCAGTGATGTCACCTTAATGAAAGGGTTCAGATATGCGATTACTGTTTATCATTACGGAAATGGATATTTGCCAGATTTCTTCAAGCTGGGAGTAAAGTTTCCTGATGGTACTGAAGTAAAACCTGTTACGAGTACATATCTACGAAGATCAATGGGTGGGTATTGATGGTTACTTAAATGTATCAGGATACTGGGCAAAAAATGGTGGAATTAATAAAAGTGATGCTAAAAATTAAGAGTAGCAATATTTACGGTATAATCCTCTAGCTTCCTGATCGTTGAATTATGCTATGGTAGCATATCATACCATGCTATGAACGTTCTAGATGGGTAGTAAGATTACTTCCCTTGTAAGTAAGATGATATTGCCAAGACTGAGAAAGATCTTGCACATCTTAGCTAACTTCAAACGTGACAAATGGCACTGCCAACACTAAACTGCTGCGTACTCCTTATAAGTTATAAATAGGACATGCAAAGTTGATGTAATAGGCATTAGGGACAGTGGGATGGGCAGGCCTTAGCAATTAGTTTTAGTATAATAAACTTTATCAAAATTATGAGACTTCAGAATCGATTTCAGTAACAATGTCAGACAATCTGGTGGAAAGAAAACCGAAAGTTTATTTTGAAAGTTCTCTTTGCGTCCATAATCTGGAGACCATTACCAAAGAGCAAAGAATTTCTGTAATCTCTGCTAGCAGGCAAAGGAATCTGAAAAGATCTACCAATCAACATGAAGTGCAGCAAATTTTGAAATGGCTATTGACAATGATTGATTTCGATTGACAATATCATTATTCCTTGGAAAAATCTTTGCATTTGTAATGTACTTTTTCTATCAATCCATTTCATTCATGAAAATTACCTACTATTTTTAGGATATTACAAGTGGAATGGTCTCCTTGCACACAAATACAATAACTTTCAGTTCCCCAGCAGCCAGCGGGACTATACATTGGCAAAAGCATACAGCATGAATCCAGCTTATCCAAGCAACCCTGTTTCATATCTGTGCAAATCGACTCTTTATGAACCTCATCAAAGTCAATTTGACTACTACGCATTGAAATTCATTGGATATATGTCTGTACCAGAAACTGGACATTACAAATTAAAAATGTTCTGCAATGAGATTTGCCAAATTAACATGACAAAATCTGGCTCCGAAACAGCTCTTGGTGATTACAGTGATGCTGATGATGGAAGGTAGGGGCCATTCAACGATTACGTAGCACGAAAATGCAATTGAAAGAAAAGATATATTTCAACAAATAATTCTCTTTTACATAGCAAAAGAGGCATGACCCCAAATCCCCGTAACAGTTAGTAGCAGAAATGACCTTGCCCCCATCCCTTAGGCGTTACGTACTTTTGAATGACCCTAGTAATAAATGTCGTTGATTTTGACTATACGGGTAGAAGGAACCTTTTTAATGACTACGTTTAGTGTTATTTAAAACCTAAAATCGTAAACGCATACACTGTTAACATTACCCAACTCTTAAGCATTTCAAATCAAATGTAAGCTGGTTTACTTTCATAGCAAATAATTTGTCTCTACTTCAGTAGAATAGGTTTTGGATGAGTTATTTTGTCTAGTTTTAGGAGAAGTGCAAATTGCTATAACAAGTCAGTGGTGTTGTTTATCACCATAAATATCTGAAAATTTCTACCAAAAATTGCTTTGCTTTTCCTATCATTAAAAGTAACTTGAAAAGTACTATATTCTAAATGCTTACACAAATTTGGGTCATTTTATAGACATCAATTGTATATGACATGAATTTCTCTACTTTATTTTCATGAGACCTTAAGTACAGATATATTATTTATCGAGAAAATCATATTAGTGAAAATCCTTTAAACTGCATAGCAATAGTCTAAATCCGGTGGAATTTCAAGCATTACAGTTTCCTGCTTCAATCTTCAGAGCTACATTCAGGGAATATTAATCTGTACATGTAAAGAACTTCATGCCCAATGCTGATATCATGTTTGTTGTTGTGGACGTTTAAAGTTCTAAAGCTTTTGACACTTGTGTTGCTAAATTTTGGTCCATTCGTTGAAATTTTCCTCGAATTAATTTCACTAGCGTTGAATTACTGGCACGTTAATCTCCTAGAATGTGGTAGATGTTTGCTAAGGATGAACAAGCAGTGAATGGAAATCCTTGTACGAGTTTTGTTTCACCTCAGGTTATTGTTGCATCAACGGCGATGAAAAGGATCTTCAAAGTGGAGAGGCCTAGTCACTAGGGTCGGAGATAGGCTTGAAGCTCTCCTTATTAGTGTTGGTAACAGCGTCAGTTTCAATGCTTTCAGGATATGAAAGAATAGAACATGACCTTTGTATGTTATCTTCTCCAGCAAAATGTAAATATATTAAAACAAAATATCATGCAAAAAGTGGGCGCAGTTTCCCCCATGGCCTCACTTTTCGACATTCCTGTTTAAAAATGTTTAACGAATGAAGATTGAAGTAATTGATTTGCAAAATAAGATTGCATAAATTTCTAATAAACTCTCTCAAGGAACATGCTAGTCAGGTTACATAGGACATAGGATGTTATCTACAGCGCAAAAGTTTTATTGCAAAATTGTAGTAGGACATTCTTTTTCGTTTCAGCATACCTTTCATTGAAATAAACGCAGGTGCATTATCGAGTCAAACACTATATCCTATAAAGGTCTTTTTCTGTGACAGCTGGGGAACTGATTATATTCAGATTTCACACAAGAAGGACAGCAGCTCCTATTCAACATCTTGGAATGGAAGGCTTCGTAACCTTCTTGAAGGTAAAATAAATTGTTAAAATAAACTTTTGTGAGATGCTCTTCCATTGGGTCTCTGTAATAGATTAGCAGCCATTTCACTTGCTTTCAGCACGGAATGCTTTTAAGTAGTTGCAGATTTGAGATATTGTACCTTCAAATAATCATATACTAGGGCTTTTCGTTGTATGTTTCCAATTACTAGCTTATACTGCTGGTGCTCATGATTCTCTAGTGCCTTCAATTCAAAACATTATGGCGTCTATAAGTTAGAAGAGGAAGTCTTTTTAAAGTCGATTATAGGACTTGAAAAGCTTTTTTATGCCACTTTCTTACACAGTCTTGCCTATTTCATAATTATGTTCATTCAAATTTTTCAGCCGACACTGCTAGTAGTTTGCCTCTACCTCTCCCCACAATGATAAATTCAACTGCCATTTCTGTCACGTTGCCTTCAACACCATATCTGGCACCAAAAGACAGTTGGGTATATGTGCAAAATCATGAGATATTGTACCATAGAAGTGGGATAGTTGAGACTTCACAAAAGTTGACAGTGAGTGGAGCACTGCCACAGACAATAAATGCAACTGGATTGAAAAAGTACACTGACTATGTGTTTTATGCACATTACTATGGAAAGATAAACGGAGGAGATCAAAATATCATAACAACATATTCTGTGGTCATGAGAACAGATGAGGATGGTGTGACCTACATTCTAATTATTCCAGTTTATAGATGCTATAATTCATCATGAACACTGCAATTATCTTTATTATAATAATTATGAAGGCTATTTGTCGTGATGTTTATCATAACATTTTGGTTTCAGTGCACTACCACTAATGATCAGCATTATCATCACTATTAGCGTCAAAACCACAATGACATCAATTTCCATTAATATCAAAATCTGAATTATTTTTATCATCATTTCAATGAATAGGACCAATGTTATTAACTTCATTGCAATGGCCATCCAGTTATTAATATAGGAATAGCAGACGCTAGAGTATACATTTGGATATCTAAGTTTTATTGACACTTTGGGTGATTTGGTTTGTTTTTTGAAAAATGCTAATCAACAATCATTACAATAATGAAATCTAGAATCAGTTAAAGTCGATAAAAGCTATGAAACTCACTCAAATTCAAGCTTATATGTAAACAGTGGTGGTCTGACAGGGGGACAAGGGGGCAGGCTCAAATAAGGGAGCACCATCATGTGGAAATCAAAAGTGCTCTACGATTAGCATTGATTCATGGTAGGAGTTTGATAGCCTGAGCTCTAGAGTGTGATTTCCTTGGGAAGAAAATAGAAGCACTCAGATGTGAAGCTTTATAGTTTCTTTTAACAAAGGTGCGAGAGCATAGCAGACAACTGTTTTTTTGAAGCTGTAAATCACCATCTTCTGCAATCACTGATATTTTGCCTTTAGTTCTTTGTGTTGTTTTTCCAGGACTACCTCATGCATACTGCAGGTACTGTGTACTTTGAATAATTCCCTAGAAAACTACAATATGCAGCTTTTGAAGCTATGGCATAGCACTAGAGCTCTGATTTTTACAGTCTACCACATACCAAACTAACTGTATTGCTGCTAATATATTGCTCCTAAATTTGCACTTATTAAATT